>OV725077.1:113710748-113949785 GCA_928085145.1 Nezara viridula
GTGAAAAATTATGGTGATATATTATTTTTAATAAAGGGGTTGTGATCTTAAAACTATCCTATCCTATCTAATTGTTTCTAAGCATTTTTATTGATGTAGTTGATTTTGAAAAAATCACAATAACATCCTATTTTAATTTTATGTAAATTGATTTAGTTTGTATGTGTGAACGCATGCATGCGTGCCTGTGTAAATATTATTTTCTTTCTTTACCCTCCTTTCTTTTTAAATTATCATACCAAAAAGGAATTTATTTTCAATAACATGTTAGCAATTTCATTTTGGGTTGAGTTCTTCCTCATATCCTACTCGTTTTTGACTGTGTCAAATTCCAGACACGAACATAAACTTATAAGTAATTGTTTTTCTAAACCAAAATTTATTCGATATTAACATCACTGATGGGTTTTTGAGTTAATTATTCTTTCATTCACAATAAATTATATATCTGGCTTTTGAAAATACCAACTGCTTATAGAATGAATGCTTTCATCTAAAGTTACTGCTATTTTAAATCAGTAGTAGTGCTTTGCATAAACTGGATGTTTTAAATGTTTGTTTTATCATATATTTCATAATACCTAGTTCTGGCATAAATACTGTTACAAAAGTTGAGCTTTGTTTACATCCTTGGGTATTATTTAGATAATCCTTACTTCAATCAACTTATTTTCTTAACATGTCAGGATAATAATCCCAATAAGTTTGTATTTTTCTTTCGCTCAGTTAAAGTGAAATGGGGTGATTAAGATAACGGGATAGCTGTGATCGTCTTACAAAAAGTTGGAAAATGTAGGTCAGAGATTTTCAACACTCTGTAACGTTTGTGTATCAGCGTATGTTCATTTACTGCACTATAAATAGATATAATGAGATCCTATCCGTATGTGACAGACATAGACCGAGCCGTCCACGCACTGTGAGAACGGCAAGTGCAGTGAGAGCAGTAGAAGAAATCTCATTTGATAACTAAAAATCATGTCTCAGGAAATAGGAATATCTGTCAGATCAATGTCTCGCATGGTAAAAAGTGTCCTTAGGATAGATACATTTCGAAGAATGAAAGGACAAAGGCTAACCACTTCCCTAAAAAAATTAGAGTGGATAGATGAAAAGTGCTCCTTGGCCGTTACACCAAGGGTCTTCATCGAAAGATTTTTTTAGCCATGAGGAAATTTTTACAATTTAAGAAAAATTTAATTCCAAAAATGATCATGTATTCACAAGAGCTCTAAAGAAGCCCAGGAATTCATCGGAAGAGCGGAAAGAGATCATCATCCTTCGGCAGTGATAGTTTGGTGGGGAGTTTCCTTTGATGGAACCACAAAGCTCCATTTTTCTGAAAAAAAGATTTAAAACAGCCGCTAAAAACTATCAGAATGATATTTCGGAACCTGTTGTAAAGCCTCTAAATGATACTCTATTTGCTGGAAGTCATTGGGTTTTCCAGCAGGATTCTGCTCCAGCTCACAAGGTCAGGTCAACTCAGCAGTGGCTGCAAAAGAACATTCCAGAGTTCATCTCTGCTTCTGATTGGCCCTCAGGTATCATTGATCTCAACCCACTAGATTATCGGCTTTGGTTCGAACTGGAGAGGATGGTATGCCAAAGAACACACTCTGGACTGCTATTGATGACTGGCCACGGAGATTTAATACCTGTGTCAAGGCAAAAGGGGGATATTTTGAGTATTTTATTTTTTGTTTTACTCTCTATAGATATTCATTTTATTTTCTAATAAAGTTTTTAAAAAAATAATTTTTCTGTGAAATCTGTATATATTTCCTTGTAACAATATTTATGACAGGACTATGTATTACTATTACCTTCTATAAATTAATTTGATTAAGAAAGTAAACTATCAACGTTTACTTATGTACCGGGAATTCACATTTTGTTACGAACTCTAAGTCGTAAATTTTTTCATTTATTATTAATCAGCCTAAATACTCCTTCGTATTAAAACTACAGTTGAAGTGATGACATTGGGACTAAAATTATATAGATTAATTATTTCATAAAGTATTCGATGTTTGAAATTATAATTAATTGGGAAATAGTTTTCTTGGAAGTGTACGAATCTCTAAATTGTCTTTACACATTTTGTTCATTACGGAGAGCAAGATTCCCGAGCGGAAATGCAACAGCTAAACTTTGTCGGTAGTAATCTCAGGAGTAACGGAAGCATTCCTCTTTCATATTCTGCTTATCATAGCATTTCTTGTTCAGTGTTCCCCAGTTAACGGCATCATTGATGCCGGGAGAATATCTTAGCTTCGTTGGTTCATTTCTAAGGGTCTGTGGGAAAAGACAGGCAGGGACTACATTTCCGTTACTAATCCCTGGTAATGCCGATTACGCAAAATTTATGCAGTTGTTTTACGTTGACAGGAGTAAAATTATTCAATAGCATGGATTAATTACTTTATTCATCGCCCTATAAAGAATATGTCAAGGATCGATTAAGTGAAGCTTGTGATGAAATATTATTATAAATGACCATCGGCTAATACTCATAGATAAATAGATAAAAGTGTTCAAAAGAAATGATCTGAAAGATAGGCAGAGTATATATTAAAATCCCAGAATATGATTGCTTGGACGGGCACGGAAATTAAATACTTATGTATTGTTGTTATTTTTATTTGTTCATCAGCTTACAAACAGAAATGACAAAATATTTTATTAGATATATAAAATAATTTTACTTGATTTCATCATCATGATTTTTAAATATATTCTTCCACAAAATGTTTTTATGTAATTCTAAACGTTTTTTAATTTTAATCAGGCCCTGAAATCTAACATTGCATTACAATTACCATTTCATTAAAACACCTGGAGACATATTTTTATTTTTATTTAAGGTTCAAGTATCAAGTTTAAACCAAATTTCTTCGGTAATAATTAAATAAATAACACGAACATGAAAAATGAAGGCTTGTATGAGCAATAAGCCTTGGGAATTTGCTATGACTAACTCATATTTTTAACATTTTATTTTTTGTAAATAAAATATGTATTTATGCGATTATGTTTATCATAATACGTCCCATGGAATAGCAAATAAATAAATTAATGTTATGTAATAATTTATTGTAGCCTGGTAAAACCGCGAGTACTTTTAGGCAACAGAAGATTAAAACATCTAATTTTTAACACAATTTGAGGTGATTCTGAGATGGATCTAACAATGACAAACTCTATTTTCGTTTGGAGTAAATTTTGTCTAGTTTCAATTTTGAAATACAGTTAATTACTTAAATTATCTTTTTTTTTATAGTTATCGCTTTCTATTCAACAAAAATCAAGACACTTAAAAAAATTAAAAACTTGATTTCCCTACTTTTTTGGTGGAGATTGGACAATTGTTTACATGAACTTTTTTGTAGCTCATAATGTCTAATTTTAACCTCTTACAAATTTCCATCTACTTACGAGACACTGTGTATATAATCTCGTCTAGTGTTAACTGTAGATAATCTATAGACTGCTTTTCCTTCTACAAAACAAGATCTTTATTAAGTACAATTTCAAATTAAATAATACATTAAATCTTAAAACTATAGCTCCCTACAAAACAAAATCTGTTTTTATAGTTGTGATGTACAATGAAACACGACATTGAACACTTAATAATCTGAAACAATTGCAAACCGTGTGGTGCGGTTATCCCCATTTAACATCATGTGTTAAATGCATGAATTAAATAGTCAACCCAAAGGTGGGGATTCGTTAGAACCTGAAGCTTTATTACACACACATATATATATATATATATATATATATATATATATATCACCTGAAGACGATGGGCAATATTGCTAAATATAAATATTTACCCAGGAAAAAGTAATTAAAATATAACAAATTAATAACAAAAGTAAACCAATTAAGTAACAGAAAAATTAGTGACTTATCGAGGTAAACAAAATATTAAATCCGAGCAGAAAAAAAATGAAATAAAGACATTGGTA
Organism: Nezara viridula; assembly: GCA_928085145.1. Lineage (NCBI taxonomy): Eukaryota > Metazoa > Arthropoda > Insecta > Hemiptera > Pentatomidae > Nezara > Nezara viridula. The sequence continues at coordinate 113,714,726 of OV725077.1, forward strand.
CTTATCTACACTGACCCATCCAAACCCATCCACAGTTGGATCTATCCAAGCGAACTCTTGTGCCACCTAAAAGCCAGTGATGTTTAAGTGAGTTTAATCTAAGTTTATAATTTTTTAAAATAAATCTTTCTTACAACTACTTCATTGTCATTTCTTCAGTTTTTCGCTCAAAGCTTCTTTTTGAAAACGTAAGTATATATATTTTTATAGACTATATTAGGATATTATAAATTAAAATATTTTACTTACGCATGAGTGAAAAAAAGGGATTATTTTTTGAAATTTAAGTTTAATTTATCTTAATAAAACTTTTTTTGTAATTATACAGTGGCATAGATGGGCCATTAAGGTCTGATTAAAACATTTCCTCATTGATACAACTATCACGTCGTGCAACATCATCTCAGAGGATGACGCCAATGGCCATCACGTTACCTTGGTCTTCCGTGACCAGGAATAGAAGTCCATCATTTACTTTTCTGGCAGAGGAAACGCATTACGTTCCAATGCCATTTATCGACGAAATCGTTTGTGTGACTTTTTAATATTGATAATTATAATATCAAATTGGTTTTACCAAGAAAACAATACCATACCAGAGGTATGAATGAATAGAATACAATTTCTGCTGTTCCATTCAAGACAAAACAATGATTTTCATTAGCATTATCATGACATTATATATATATATATATATATATATATATATATATATATATATATATATATATATATATATATATAACCTTACAGCCTTGACTACGCGCATACATACACAGACACACACGCACACGTAATTAAGGTTGTGAGGTTTCTTGAAAAAACTTCGATAAGTATAAATATTAACACGTTGGAATATTGCAATTTTCCATCTTTGTCGTACTAAAAATAATCACCATTATTGTTTATTATTCAAGAAGTATCAAAAGTAGTATTTTTATTATGTATTTATTTATTATTCATGTGTTTTACATTTCCATACCACTTCGTCAATTTAATCAACTTTTAGGATTTAATTATTTGCAATCTCCTCCAAAACATTTAATATGCAATTATATGAGGTTAGATGCACATACATTTTATTTTAAAGGAATAAATACATAAATTAAACAAATAATTAGCGGTTGGAATATCCCTACGATTTTTTGTATACCGTTTATTCCAGTGATTAATGTTTTGAAATATTATTACTAATAGCTTAGTTATAGCTGTTTGCTATTAATATAGATAATAATATAGATCCTTGTCGTTCTCTTTATTACAAAATTTTTTTAAATACTGTTAATTATTTTTTGTTTTTTCGTTCTATACTTTACTTTAATATTACCTTGAACACAGACCAATCAATACATTTGATTAAAAAAACTTAGATTCGATCTTTAAAAATTAAATGGAATATTAAAAAAAAAAATAGCAGGAGTTAAACTTTAACAAAACCAAATATTTACAAAATCAACCTAATTTGATCAGAATTGTTCAGTTTTTACCAATTCTGACATTTTTCGATAATTAGTTAATGCGTTAAAAAATACACACATTTGCTAAATATAAGAGTTAAGAGTTAAACTAAGCTCCACATTTTAATTTGACGGAATGATTTTAATGTTTTTATTTATAAGTCATTAATGACCTCTTTTTAGCCCTGACCCTGATTTAAAAACGATGCATAGATTGATGCATGCATCGCGATGGAAGAATGTATATATATATATATATATATATATATATATATATATATATATATTTCTTAGTTAGGTTATTTACATTTATTTATGTTTTCTATGTACATATTGTGTGATGAATGCTATAACCCTAATACCGATACCCTTCAGTGTGCCAGACTGTATTAATACTCAATACAAAAAATAAAAAAAAAGTAATCGATCTTGCTGTTTGCTCAAAAAAGCGTTTAAATCTTTCTGTGAATCGATTAAATACATTTCATTCTATAACGTTTCAGTATTTATAACTACAATTATTTCGAAACATTAACGGGATCTTGCCGAATAATTTAAGCCAAGGAACTTAAAAAATCTCTAGCCGTTTACCCAAAAAATCGTTAAACATCTTTTAGCATACTGATTTAGTTTGTTCATAGTTTATTCAATCACCTGTTTGCGTTTTTAGCTCAAAATACTCATGGAATCTCACGAAACAATATGAGCTACAGTAGGGTAAGAAACAATTCTTTTTTGGGAATTCGTGCTTGATCTCGATGATAATAAGTCGAGTAACAACTACACTACCGAGACGATCTACCGAGGTACGTTACGAAAATTCATTTTATAAAAGCATGAAAGCTTGCTCCTTTCTGAACTATTCTAGTTCTTTCTCAACGGAGGGTAATTTTCATTGTGACCTTCGAAAAGGCTCGTGGGTCCCATGAAAATTCGATTCAATCTCTTTCATCATGCCGCTAACTAAGGTATTTGTCACGAGGGGCAATTATAATTTTTTCCACGAAGCAGAAAGGGGCACGGCCATTGATATGAAAAGCGATGAAGAAAAGCGGAAAATCCCTTAATGACTGACGAGGAGGGATCGCTGACCCACAAGGTCGACAGGTTTATCGTCCTTTGGCTCTTCCTCCTGGCCCCTCTATGGAGAAGGATGAGTCAGTACTATGGTGGATGAGTCAATTCTCCAGCCATCATCACTAGAGGTTACTCGCCAAGATTACTGCTGTCCTACGTCAAGAATAGAGAAGTCGTGATATTGTTGACCTCACAGTTTACAACTTTTTTTTAAAGCTTTGTATACATCAACAAGATGACTGCAGGAGATGTAGCCAGTTAATAGTTTTAATTTATTTTGTTGTCCTTGACAAATACTTTTGCCTTTACAGGATAGGAATCCTCTCATGGCGTTGTTATTTATGCATATGTTCTATGTCAAAATATATCTTTATACACAAGTATCAACACATATTTTTATAATGTCTAGACAATTGTTAGCAAAGGAAGTATCAAAGATGAGGAAAACAAAACGAATATTTAGGTGATTTATCCGAAAATGAGAATTTTATGTCCATCTTCTCTGTGTGGATAAATTTCTAACCATCGCGATGCATCAATCTATGCATCGTTTCTAAGTCAGGGTCAGGGCTAAAACAAACAGCTAAGTAAGTAATAGAGATTCAGAAAAAAAGAAAAGCCAAGAAATAACAAGTGCGAACAGATCAATCTTTTCTCTTTCAAGGGCACTAAAATCCAGAAAAATATCCAGAAACCTAAAACGAAAGGATTTACACAGCCGTGATTAAGCCAGTTCTGCTGTACGGTTGTGAAACCTGGGCTCTAACCGGCACACTAGAAGCCAGAATTGAGAGATTCGAAAGAAAAGTTCTTGGGACCAGAACCTGGACGCATGGAGGAGAAGGAACAATAAACAACTGCTGAAAGAAACGGGCCAGTTAATATCTCATGACATGAAGGCAAAGGGGTTAAGATAGGCGGGGCATGTAGCCCGTAGCAATCCATCAGGACGCCTGTACACTACAATGAATGCCAGAGTAGTAGGCAAGAGACCACGTGGGATGCCAAAAACGAGATGGATAGATACGATAAACAAAGATACGGCTGAGCTTCTTGCCGCAAACTGGAAAGCACTAGCCCAAAATAGGCAGAGGTGGAGAAGGTTGGTTCAGGCGGCCAAAGATCTACAAGGCTGTAGAGCCAACAGAAAAAAAAAAAAAATGTATCCCAGGGAAAAACTTGAGATTCACCCCAAGTTGGGTATAAAAATTATGTAACGTCACCTAGAAATACTCCTGATTTCGACTATTAATACTAGTGATGCGGCTGGAAAAGTGGCACTAAGATCTCCAGGAGTCTTGCTTTGCCTTCCACATGTGGGAGGAAAAATGGAGATTCCTGGGCGAATGTATATATTGTATATAGGTATGATTGTGTTTAGAAGTTTCTATTTTATGTTATTTGTTTACTTTTTTTTTTCTTTTGTTTACTTTATTCATCAGTATTATTTATTTACTTTTTATATTTATATTTATTTCTATATTATGTGTATATATTGTATGAATGAGAACTCTTAGCCCTAATACTTATAGCCCTCCAGCAGTGGCTGATTGTATTATTATTCAATAAATAGATTTAAAAAAAAAAGATTTCGAGTACTACTATTAATTGTTGCAAACATTTTATTTCTTGTTTTTCTATGATCAGGGTTGTATTGTAATAAACATATTTGCCTAAATAATTTTTATTTATAAAAATAAAAAAATTAAGAAAAATGTTTTTCAAATTTTTTACTGTGAAGTGGAAATATAAACTGTGTTTTTCTACCAAATTTCTGTCATAGGAATGGATCCGTGTTTAGAAGTGAAAACTTACATTTTCATGAAAATAATTGAAGCAGTCAACAGGTTTCTCTATTTTAAATGTAAATTTTAGGATAAAAACATTAAGTTTGTCACTTATAAATATATTTATTACAATACATCTCTGATCATGGAAAAACAAGAAATAAAAGCTTTGCGGTAGTTAGTTGTAGTCATTGCCGAAATCACGAGTATTTTTAGATGACATCACATCATCTCTTTAATCAGCCTGAGATGAAACCCCCTCTTTGTCAGTTTTCCCTAATAAACCCCAACTTAATTTTATGTGGATTTGAAGCTTATTAAACGAGGAAGTTTTTGTAAAAGTACGATGTCTGTAGTATAGTTGGAGAATGATTAAACAAAATCTCGTATAATTTATGATTTTTTTAAAAATATTGCTTAGCTTAGTTAGACAACTCAAAAGTCCACATTAATATTTGTTTAACAATGGCAAATACTATTTTTGATTAAAGTAAATTTTGTATTGTTTATTTTCCCGCAATAGGTAATTACTTAAATATAATATTTTTTTGGATATCGCCTCCTATTCAACAAAAGAAACCTGACTACACCAAAAAAACACATATCTTAAATTTGCGGGGGATTGGGCAATGGTTTACTCGTACTTTTTTGTAGCTCTTGATGTCTACTATCGACCTCTTACAAATTGTCCTCTACTTCCGGATAGTGTTGCACAAATGTGAGACCGAGACAAGTCTTGGTCTTGCAAACTCAGTCTTGGTCATGCGCAAGAATCTCGCATCACTATTGCAGTTACTGAGTAGCTTATGACTATAGAGATTGTAATATATTGAGATTATTGTAATTTTTTACATAGGAGAAACCTATCTAAGCCAGAATGAAAAAGTAGAGGTTTTAAATACAAAATTATATTGGTTATACCAATTATTAGCATATAGTAACTAAGGTTGTCAAGTATGAGTAACTTTTTTGTCTTAATTTTTATTTAAAAAATTCGAATTTATTACTAGTCCTAGTCTTGGCCTTGCAAAGTCCAAGACCGATTTTGCGCAACACTACTTACGAGACACCCTATATATATATATATATATATATATATATATATATATATATATATATATATATATATATATATATATATATATATATATATAGGGGGAAATAAAAATATATAGAAAAAGAGGGAAATAATATATATATATATATATATATATATATATATATATTATTTCCCTCTTTTTCTATATATTTTTATTTCCCCCTATATATATATATATATATATATATATATATATATATATATATATATATATATATATATATATATATAGGGTGTCTCGTAAGTAGTGTTGCGCAAAATCGGTCTTGGACTTTGCAATATATATATATATATATATATATATATATATATATATATATATATATATATATATATATATATATATATATATATATATATATATATATATATATATATATATATATAAATTGACAATATTTTCTATTTTCATTCTAAATATCACAATTTTACACTACAATATTCTTTGGTACACTGGAACTGAATATATTCTTTAATATTAAGTTTATTATTTTTTAATCTTCTTTTTTTTCAGTAGCGGAAACTTTGTTTTGTTTTTTTAGAGATTTTTGCATTTTTCATCAGATGACTTCCAGACGACTGAAGGAGCTGGAACGTGCCGAAGCTGCCGATGAAGGGATGACGAGGGCTATGAGAAGTTGACAGTTGATTACTGGAAGAAAGGGAGGCAGCGTGTCCGATTTCCAAAGCGAAATGTTCATTTCGATTTCATACGCAGATACTTCCTCATCTCGGTCATCGTACTCCTTTATTGGTCTTCCTTGTGTTAGTAGCCGCCCATCACGTTTAAATGGTTCCTTAATCATCTCCTTAATGATATTTCATAATACATGCTTGGAAAAAAGAATAATTTTATTTAATCTATGTTTCAAGGTTAATTAAATTTAAAAAATCTTTGAGCACCTTAAATTATAAATATTTAATTTCTTTTCACATATTTTTTTCCTCATTTGAAAAGTTGGTGCTCTTCAGAACTGTCCAGATTTAAATTTTCGAATGATCATCGTATAAATAGAAGCTTTAAATCAGAGTTTGAAATCGATTAGTATTTTTTTCTCGAAATCGTGTAATAATTATTATATTGATTTTTATTTTAAAAATCATACCTGATTTATAAATAAAAATTTAAATCAATCTTTGATGTTTATTTATTAGATTGAAAATAATGATCACTCACTGAGTGATACGATATTACATAGTAATTAATAATGAAAAAAATTTGATCAAACAATTGTTATCAGGAAATAAAAATCACCTTTTACACAAAATTAAATAAAATAATAATACGTATGTATATGTTATTAATATAAAAATGTTTTAATATTGTATTTCTGAAATCATTTTAATTATACACATGGTACCTGCAGTATATTTACGTATACATGTACATATATATTTTTTATAACCCAAAACTTCTAATATAATATATATTTGTCATTATGCTTGTTTGACCTTTCTTCATTTTATAGTGGTTTATTTGCCTATTGGTAATAAATAAATTAATGGAATCTTAATATTTGATTGTAAATTTTATTTGTACGTTTCCAGAAAGCTTTGTCCTTCTCCTCAGCAATATATGTTACCCAGCCCAGAAAATACGTTAGTCTCAATATTACAATTCAATAGGATTGGTCAATGGTACTTAAGAGTTTCCTCGAAATAAAATTTGCAATCAAATACTAAGTTTTCATTAATTTATTACTTTATTTATGACCAATAGGCAAATAAACCACATACTACATACCGCTTTTCGAGGCTATGTTCTGAGTTCTCTGCTTATAAAAATGTTTATAAACATTGCATCCTTTGTAGTTTGCCGGATGATCTTCACCACAAAGGGCACATTTCGCAGGCAGGTCTCGAGGCCTCTGACAAGTGTCTGATGCGTGTGGGCCGGCACATTTCACTCACCTGGCCTGGTGATGGCAATAAGTCTGTGAATGCCCCAAGTCTTGGCACTTAGTGCATTGCACTATTATAGGCTTTTGGCTAGGCTCTTCAAATTTAATGGTGGAATATATAAGCCTCTTCACTTGCTGGCAGGCTCTAAATCGACGGAAAATAGTGGTAAAGGATATTATTCCGTGTACGCATGATATGTGCCTAACATTGTGACCTATTTGTTCTAGGCCACTTTTGATGAAAGATATTGGTGTGCTTGAGTGTAGTAGTCCTCTCAACACCACTCGGTATGGCTTTTCTTGTCTTAATTGGTAACAATGAAAATCATAGTTTTTGGACGTAAAATAATTTATAAGTTTTTTGTAATTTTCTCGAGAGTTTGTGTTTATTTTGATATCATTAACTCTGGAGAAACAGCGGAAATTGGTCTGTCCAACCAGACCGGCAATTTCTTGACCAAATGTAATGAAGTTATCGATTTTAGATATGAAAATAGGTGGCGGCTCGGGCTCAGAAAACTCTTGAGGCTCCGAAATTTTGCTTGATATTTTATTAACGGAAACAGGATTATTGGTGTTAGTGGTGGTTGGTGCAGTTGGCTCTGATGCTATGGTAATTGATTTGCTTCCGGTTTGAGGTGGTGATATATTTTGCTCGGCTGATTGTTTAGTTTTAGTGGATTTACTTTGTTCAGTTGACTTTTTAGATTTATTTTGCTCTGCTAACTGTTTGGGTTTAGCTGATTTGTTTATTTTCTTATTGGGTGAATGAGCTCCCGACACAGGAGGAGTGTTTCGATGACGTTTTTGAAGTGTTCGTTTTTTTAAATACTGCGAATCCGTTTCGTCCCCCGAATCTTCACTTGACGAACTCTTATCTAAATTCATATCTTCCATATTATGATAAGAGATAGAAAAAAAAAATATCTACTCCTACATATGACAATTAAAAAGATGGAAGATTACGAAATAAAGTATTAAAAAAATAAACTACATACATAACTATAATCAGAAATAAAATAAAACATTTCTTACAATAAATATTTAAATAAAACAGTCTCTGGAAAAGAAAAAAAAAAGTAAATATAATGTCTTGGATTCGAACTGAAGGAAGTCAGTAAACAGAGTCCCCGGCCGTGAACATATCAGAATATGATAATGCACGTAAGGGAATTAACGGCCTCTCGATCTAACCAAATGAGCACCAATTTATCACTTATTTATTGTTAATAAATAGTACCTCACCTGCGTGTACGTTAACGTAAAAGTGTAAAACTGCTTATTAACTCACTGTTGTTTAAGTGTTACACCACAACTTTGAATTTTGAGCATATTACAAAGCAACAAATACAGAGCGACATGAAAGTTATACTGCACTTGCGGCCATAATACTGGTTTAAAAAAAAAAAAAGTATTGCTGAAGAATTATGATTATTGTTAATTGTAAAAATAATATTGTGCTCAAAAATAATAATCAGGATAAGATTTTCATCAGTTATGATCAAAAATAGAAATGGCTGTTAATTACTCTTAAAAAAAATTCCAAATAAAAATTTAGATCAATTTTGATTTTTTTTTAATTATCTATTTCAAACCTTTCTTTAAATATTTCGGACACAATATATTTTCATATCTAACTTCGGAACCAGTTTTTTTTTTTATTAGCAATATTACCTCTGACTGTTACCTTAGCCAGGAAGGAACAATAGCCCCCCCCATCAGTGGTAGACATTATCGACCATAGACAGCACCATTACTGTTTCAATTGAACCATTGATTGCTTCGCTCTGTAGCTTATGATTTTTACGTAATTTACATTCTTGTTTTATTTTTTCATCGAAACAATAATGGATTTTGTATCTCTCTAGGTATTAACTCTACAATGGAGTTTTTCAATTAAAAATTGATTTATTAAATTTTGTATTCCAATTTATAGAAGGTCATACTGTAATTGTTTATTGATAACTAGCAGAGTAAAAAATAGGCATTAATCTATCGCCAGTTTATTTCATTAAATTTCACAAAACACATTTCTGATGAAGCTAATTTTTCAAGTACGGTTTGTCGGAATTTCGACATTATTTATCGATAGGAAATCACAGCAACTACATTAAAATGACAAAATCCATTTTATTTATCAAAAATAGTTTCACTATGGGGAAAATGTCGGATTTCACTGCGGGAAAATTCATCAAAATAATTAAATAATGATTTTATTTTACGAAGTGTTACTTGATTACATTTTGCAATAAAACGACATTATTTTTTAATTATTAAATATTTTATCTATCGACATTTAAGTCCCATTACACTATTTTAATGAGGAAAAACGAATTGATAATAAGAATCATTTAATTTGACGTCAATATACCGCGTTTAGTCAAAATCGTGTGATCTGTTTTCAAGAAATTAGCAAAAATGTGTGAAATCGATTATATAAAGTGATAGTTCCCGTAATTCAATATTAATCAAAATGTTGCTATAGCATACTAGGCATATTGCTATCTGAAATACGTAGTCTTTCAATTATACTGTTCGCATACTTACCATTCAGTTTGCGAGCATAGGTTATTTGAACTCAGGGGACCTTATTATTATCCTTACTCATTATTTTTTATAAATAAAATCTCAATGCTTCTCAACTGTGTTGAATTGCTAACTGACTGCATACCAATATATCTGATTCGCAATATCTAGTAAAACGATCCAGAAAGATTAACGTTTCACAGGACTGTCATAAATACCAAATGCTTTGTATATATAATGAAAGGGGCTCTTAAAACATGTACAATTTTTCTGTTGAAAACTCGGGTTCGAATTTTTTTAACGATCTCATACATTCTCTTACTATAAATTCCATGTATTGGTTAGTGAAAATTTAAATTTACATTATATTAAAATTTTAACCAATTGTTCATAAATTTCTTTTCAGAAAATCGAAAATTCCTATGAAGAAATAGCGACTGTGATAGCGACTTGGGATGGTGCTTGAGGGGTATGGGAAGTTGTAGAAAAGGCTAGGAACCGTTACGTATAGTTTTAAGTGGCAAAATTTATAAAACTAGAGATAAATTATAACTTTCATATCTTTATAATAAAATTTAATTCCATATTAAAAAGATTTTATAACAAAAACAAGATCGTACGGGGGAGTTTTTATTGCATGCAATAATAAAATATATACAGTAACGATAGAATATGTAAAACAACAATGAGTACAATAATATTTTGCTGTTATAGTTTGAATTGGTTACTTTACGTTGTTCTTCTATTGTCTTCATTGAGAGGAAGTTATACGAAAAATCTACACCAATTTAAAAGTAACTAAAATTCTAGTGGATGGAAAGAGGACAAAATACTGTTAATAATTAAACGATTTGACACGTATACACGCTGTGAAATATTAATATCTTTAATGTCTCCGGTTAAAAAATTGTTTGTCCTATTCCTGAGGAGGAATCCATTACTACAGAATAAGTAGCTTAATATGTTTCAGAATAAAAATATTCTAAAATTTAAATCCAAATTTAATCGTTATTACATAGTCTTCAACAGATCGTCACCGAATCTTATTGCATATGAAATATTACAGTCACCAAATTTATTCTTCAAAATAATTTATTAAAAGAACGTGTTTGACACTTAATTTCTACTACCAGATTCAATGACTTTCCAAGAGGCATCGAAGACAGCAATAATGTCTAGGCCGGTACGGATGACTTGGCATACGATTGCTGGAAATTAGCCAACTTTTTACAAACTTCACCTTTATTTTATGTGCAATAAGGCCCTTAACACAAATTCCATTCCCAGCTAGTAGATACAGATAATATCAAATAACAGGATAACAGGAAATAATTAACCATTATTTCCATTTTTGAAACAGGTGATAGTTCAAATTCTGAAAACTACAATCAATCTACCTAGCTGCATTACAAAACTTTTTACCTGGATCATATTAACGTGTATAACTCAAGTTTATTTCGTTTTCTGGCATTTAAGATGTCTTTTGACTGTACTTGTACTTGATGAATTAACAAATTACATATTTGTGTTTGAATTCGATTGAAAGAATATAATTTACAATTAAAGTTTTCATTCTGGGATTTTGTACTGATCATGAATACTTGTAATGTTGAATACTTGGTTGACCGTTGTGTATATTTCAGGAAGAAGGTCCGGGGTGGCGGTTATAAAAAGACTAAAATAGTGAGAAAAAAAACATTTTTTTTTTTGCTTTAAATAAAATAGTTTCTTCTCTATTTAAGTCTTTTTAGGACCGCCACCCCCGACCATCTGCTTCCTCAGTTAAATAATATTGTTTTCAGTATTCTTAGCAAGCCTGCGTTTAAATATGAATCAGTATCATGATTTCTGCATCTTGTCAGTTTAGTTGACAGTTTTATTGAACTCAATTTTGTTTACAACATATCAGCATGTTATAAAATACCGAAATCACGAAAATAGATGATTAAGGAAATTTAAAAAAGAATATATTTTAGTGAACAATTTTCATAAATAACTATGAAATTCTTGAGATTAAAAATAATAAGTTCACTGATGATAATCTTTTAATACATTCTTCAGGTGAACTTTTTTATTTGTATGTAAAGCTGTTCGTGAGCAATGTTAAAAAAAAGAACTTACTACGTTAACAATTTTTAATTTAATGAAGAAGGCATATTAAACATTGTTTTTATGTTTTCTAGCAAATGTATTTGTTTTTAATTAGTTAGTTATTATAACCTGATACAATCAAACGCAAAATAATGAATACTGTTGATCTTATATAATAAAATAAAAATTGTGTCAATAGTTACTAATAAAATAAATCGATAGTTTATTTTCTATTGTACTATGTATTGTATTCTCCATTTTATCTCATTTTTTTATTGCCATAAAATAATAATTTTTAATCATCCATCACCCCTTTGATTATTACTGATAATTAATTATTATGTCTCGTTCTGCTGATTTACTCGTTTTAGCTTCTTTTTTTTTTTAAACATATTCACACCAACAACACATCCATATTCATATTAAAGATGTATATTAAATCTGATATAAAGTTTATAATTAAAAATTTCTGTTCATTGAAGGATATACGTTACTTAAGCATTTGTATATCTCTATTCTGCTTCCTTAATTATATTAATTTAACAATTTATAATATTAAATAATCACTAATTTTATTTATTTTTATAATATTTAATTTTTATTTTATATAATGTTATAGAAGTTTTGGGAACTATAGGACCTAAAAATTCTTTTACTAGCAATTAACGAAGCATCAAAGAAGCGCTGTGGTCTCCAGATGTTTATCATCTGTAAGTCAGTCCTAACCGACAGTCAAACAAAAAATAAGAACACTAATATCTGACAGGGGTACTTTGGGCCCAGTTTTAGTTTACAGGGTTTTAATAACTCATCATAATATCCATAGTATCTTGTACAAGTTTCCATTCAGCTTTAAAGATTTCACATTCGTAAAAAAAAAAAAATATTAGTTTTCAGAAATTATTATTCACTTTATTATTATTTATTAAATAGATTCATAGTTAATATTCAAGCATAATTTTTTATTAAAAAACATGATAGGCTGTTAATTACTTCAAATCAAACATGTAAGTGGTACTTTAGAGAAAGTTATTACCCACCCATATTCGTCATTTAAACCCTGCCTGATGAGTCCATAAGTCTTACCTTATATTAAAAACTATTTAATTATTAATGACAATAACGATTCCATTCAACATCGTTAGAGTCATTTTCGAAAAAATCGTAAAAAGATGTATTATCGATAATATAAAGAGGCTCTGCCGATTGACTAATTTCGGCGAAAAAGATGTTGTTACATCCCGAAAATAACCATTTTGTTCTTATACACGCAGAAAAGCAAACGATTTTGCCAGTCTTGGTCATTTCTACTCATATAAACTCAATGTAACTCAACTCAGTGTATTTCCGTTGGCAATTTGAATTCGAAATTTTTCGCGATCGTAATACTTTGCCTTAATATACGCTTCATATATTGGTGAGTTAAACAAAAATGTTGCGTACAATATAGTGTAATTACAACGAATTTAATCACTTTGTTGCAGAAAAGTAAAGCAGTACCCAAACAAAAAAACACAGGCTAAAATGTACAGCATTATTCTCGTGAATCTCGTTGTTTACTACCACATTGAAGGGAAGGGCTAATCAAGAACTGCTTACAGAAACTGGTCAATCAATAACTCTGTGCGGAGCAGGTAGGTAGGATCAATTCATCACGAAACCTATAATCAATCATGAACGCCTCAATGGTAGGCGAAAATCCACATAGCATGCCAAAAAGGAGGTGGATAGATCGATTCAACAAAGACAAAATAGAGTCACATGAAGATAACTAGAAAGAAATACTCCAAAATAGTAAATGATGGTAAAGGATATTTAAAGCGGCAAAAGATCTGTAATTCCAACAACAACAAAAATTTATTCTTAATTTGGGTATCAAACATATTTAGCACCAGTTATGTTTTAATTTGAATAGTGATGGTTGATTGTGTTAGAAACTTCAGCACCAGAGTTTCAATTAATAATCAGTGCTATCCGCTAGCCTGATGCTATCTCCCATTACAACTTGACTATTGCAATTAAATCAGATGACTGCCTTGAATAAAAAGTTGCAGAATAATGCAATTGCGGCTAATATCAAATAACAACGGCACGCCTAGCCTTTGTTGAGGTCGTCACCATTTGCGGTTCTCTTAACGGGTTGTATGGTTCCATCACCACAATTTTTCAGTAACTGCTCAACCGATCCATCTAACTAACTTGGCTACGTTTTCTTTTGCAACATTAATAATAAATCTCTACAACTGTCCAATCTAAATTACATTAGTTAATGGCCAGATCCAGCAGCCAAAATACAATATTGCTCTAGCATGCTCGAAGAAGAAAAATATCCAGCAGTAAATGTATTTATATCCCGTCGAATTATTCAAGGTAAAATAAAACTACAGAATGTTTCAATTCAACATCCACGGTTTCTTGTATGCATGTTTTTATGCCTGTGACCGTTATTATTACAAAAGTTTTTACAATAATTATTTAAACTTTTCATCGGGACCTAAGTTATCTGACTGTCTGTTTATTTTCTTTCGGAAATAATAGACTATTTGCTCTGAACTGAAAGTCGTGAACCCCTAGATCACGATTCTGTAATTTTTAGAGATAACATATAAATATAATATTACAATGTTTTTATAATTCGACCTTTATATAATGTAACTTAAGATAACAATTATAGTTGGATAATAGGTCATGAAATACGCTTGAATGAGCTGAAACAACTTCTGTTTATTCTGTTTATTCAAACGTTTCTGTCCCTGTTTTTAACATAAATAATAGGATCCTCTTCGGTTTTTTAATTAAACATGGATACATAAAGCCGGGCAGCATGCTGAAAGCCCCAGCACTATCGCCACAAGGACTTCAAGCTACGGGCTAAATATATATATATATTTCCCGCTATGTTTCGGCTTCGCCAGTGGCCGCTATTGAACAAATAAGCTGAAATTCGGAATTTGAGGTGGTTCCCTGGCGGAACAATACTATTAAACTGTGCAAAAATGTCCACATGTAAGAAGGTTTTTTCACGTTGTTAAAGTATTGCACATCTCCACAGCACCTAATAACAAAGCAATGTCATTACAAATTTTTTTTAATTTATTTATTCATGATATTTACAACTGTATTAAAATTAAATACATTAAGTAAATTTGATAACAGAAAATAATAACATGAAATCATTACAAATAAAATTTCAATATCTATATTAAGTTGGTGTTGGAGGTGCCTTTGAGAGATCTCATCGCCAGCCGCCATTTTGTTTCAAGACCCCCTTTTGTTTCAAAATCCGTTTCTTTATAGACTACAGCACCAAAACTGCTGTAACGGTATTAATAAAAACTTTCCTAAAGTATTCCCTATGAAACACTATAAATTTATGTGTATAACATACTTTCTTGAAAAAGGATCTGAAAAGGATTTTTCGTGAATTTAAAATTACATTTGCATATAAATCAAAAAGGAGGCCCTTGTTTCCACTTTTTGGGTCAGAACTTATTTTTAAGGTATTTAAATTTTCTTAACGATAAAAAAATTTTCATCGGAATCCGTCAGCGTTAGAACAGTTGTTAAATATTTGGAATAACATATCTTTTTTCCAAATCATCCGATTTCAATGATTTTTTTACTTTTTAAGTAATTTACTATTCAAAAATGTTAATCATTTTTTAGTTTTCTGGATATCCAATGTTAACATCGTAATTATTTTTTCTAGCTTCTTTTGGGTGAAGTGTATTATAGACGTAAATTTAAAGTTCTTCGAGGGGAAAAAAGTTCTTTAATTAAAGTTCTTGTTTTGGAATTCAATTCAATTAAAAAATTCGACATATAAATCCAACTATTTTCTTGAGTTTTTTATTTATTTATTTTTTACTAATTTAATCAGAGTCGTTTGATCAGTTCATTCAAAATGCGCAAAATCGATTGCATAAAGTCAACCAACTGCATTGAAAAGCTGCTGTAATATCTACGGTATGTAACTACCTTGAATAGGTTATTTTAGTTTTGTACGACTTATCGTTTTCGACCAAGACTATTCATTTAGATAGATTATTAGGTCCCTTTATTGTCATTTAAGTATCTAATAGTTATTACAAGTACAAGTTAAATAATTTAAGTATCCTAAGTTATTATATAGGTTATTTCCTTTAAAAATTCGCAATTATTCACAATCACATTAGTTTCCTTTAGTATACATTCTATATATAAGTTCAAACAACCATAATTTTTATTATAAAACAGTTTTACAGTTTTTGAAATTCTAAACGTTAGAAATACTCGAATTGTTACATAGGGAATAGGTTATTTATACTCGTCCAGGTTGTATTGCCCCAACTTAAACGGTTTCCTCTTTGCCTCGCAGAGGTATCGATGATGACATGTGTGGAATATGTTGTGCCAAGCAGGAACCCCATCAATGGTTTGCTAAGCGCTTTGCTTTCCAATATTTTCCCTCTACCTCTTCCCCTAGAATATTTTGTATGGGTCGTTATTATCATGTGAAGCTATATTTCCGATACATTCCCTCGAGTTAGGAGTATGTTGACGTGACCATTTCTTCAGGCATTCTTTTTCATTTTTTCTGCGTAATCCTAAAAAAGCTCGGTAATCCTTTAACAGTAAAATAAAATTATACACAGGATACATACACAGAATGTTTCGTAATTGATATTGAGCTACTTAATATGTGTGCTGGTGGAAGGTGCTGAGACTGTCGGTGTGTTCCTGGCCTGAGGTATCGAGGTTCTATTTTAAAACTTTGCAGAGGATCCCATTGTTAACTTATAAAATAACCGGAATCGAAACGTCGTATAAACAGTGAACATTGAGTAGTTTATTGAATAATTATTGCCAATAAAATAATTATGTTAATATATATATATATATATATATATATATATATATATATATATATATATATATATATATATATATATATATATATATATATGAAACAATCTAAAATAAACTGTTTATAGTTAATACCTTATAATAGTGTATGGATTAACCTTTGTGATCGGGTTCCATAACTTGAAATTGCTCTTTATGTATTATTTCCCTCCGAGGCATCTAAAAAGAAGATGGCCTCGTGATCTACTTATGTAAATATATTATTAGAGTGGTACCAATGGGTAGTTTCTCAACAAGCGTTTTCATGCGATTGTATTATTACCGTGTGAACAATTACTAGTTATATTTTTTTTTATAATACAGTTGTAAATATCAATGAATAAAAAAAAATTATTATTTAAAGGAACTTTTTTCCCCCCTCTATTTATGATATTTGTAACTGTAAAGAGAACTGCAAGTATAAATCCATTTTTATTTAAAATACTTTTAAATATAACAATACAAAGAATGGAGAATACTAACAGACACACTTCAACACGTTAATGTAAGGCCTACGCAAATGTACATATTGAATATTATCAGCTGAGACGTATCTACTTTCTAGTGGTATTCTACTGATTCTCTCTTCCTTCCTTACATAAGGTCTCTTCAATCTAATCTAACCATTCTGGCTTCCTTGCAAATATATTGTTCTTGTACTGTTTCCATAGATAGTTTTTCTGCCTCCTTTGATTTTTCTTTCTTTCCACTATTAAGTAAATAGTTTCGGTCTGAAATCGATTTGTTAAAGATGTATTTCCAATTTTTATTGCCGGAACAAGGGTGGCAGCGCCGATCCTCTCTACATCTTATTTATTCTTTTTCCTTGTAATTTACTACTAATTCTTTCAGCTTGCTCAGTTATTTTCATTATAGTTTCATCATCAAAAGTCTTATTCAATTTTCTACAAACGCACCAGTACGGTTAACTAAAACCATACCTAAGACCTAATCTGTTGAACAAATCCAGAAAACATGGAAGAAGGAAGGGTTAATAGAGGACTGGAATAGATGTCTGATCTGTCCTATCCTTAAGAAGGGTTACGTGTATGAATGTGGTAACTTTAGAGGAATAGCATTTCTTCCGGTTACCTATATGATAACTAATGACTTGGTAAATCGGATATATCTGTTTTACAAAAAAATAATATGCGGTCACCTATCAGGAATCCGCATAGGAAGGAGCACGTTAGACTAGATCATCATCCTTAAACTGATATTTGAGAAATAATGGGTAGTAGACAGAACATGTATGCCTTATTTGTCGACTTTAAATTAGCCCATGATTTCGTGGCCAGAAAATGTCTTTATAAGATCATGGCTGTGCTGGGTGTTCCTCGGAAGTTAAGACTGCTATAAAGAGAAGTATCCGAAGCCTTTAAAGTTTGGGGCAGGTTTGAGAAAAAGAGATGGACACTCATCTACGCTGTTCAACCTGGAGTAATTTATAACAACAGCACGCGAAGATGGAGGGATCCTCGTCGGAATAAACCATAAAATTCTTGCTTATGCCGATGATATATCCTTCTTCGGAAGCAGTAAACAGGATATTCAGAGAATCACCAAAATTCTGATAAGTGAAGTAAAGCAAATCCGCATTCCAGTAGATGAAGATATAATAATATCTATAAGAACAAAATATATAATAGTTAGTCGAAAAATTCGCCCTAATAGGGCATCTGCGTGGATTTCAAATCATTCACGAAAGTAGACATATTTAAATACCTCGGCTCAATAACCACAGCATTAAACGATCAACAAATAAAACTCGAGCTAAGAAAGTTTTTTCTCTCCTCAAGGTTTCTGAAATTCAGAAAAATGAGAAAAATATTTACAAGATTGATGATCATTATAAAGACACCTAACAGTCAAAAGTGAACATATATCCAGGACTAAACATTATTGACGTTACATAATGGTAACCGCATCTAGACAAATCAATATTGTGATTGATCTCTGTCTAGCGAATATAATTTCTTAATTGAATTTAAATTTCGTCAGGCATTTGTAAATTATTGCAAGAGCTTTATAATTCTGATTGTTTTCGTCCTTTATTGGTGGTATAAACTGCTATATCATTAATGTGCAAACTCAATTGAACATTCGGAATGGAAAGGTCTTCATTTGTGTTTAATATTATTGCGATTTGTTCCAGCATGGAGGAATTTATAGATAAGTACTTCGCAGTATAAATTGAACATAAGGCGACATGGCTTCTCCAGCCGTGTAGCCTGGAAGGCCTGCCAAAGGAGTTGTCCTCCGTGTTGGCTCCGGTCCTGGAGGCTGTGATAGGTAAATCAATATAAGTGTGATAAAGGCTGCTCATTGGTCATGCCGCTTTTTCCACGCCACGGCGTAAAACTTTTTTACCGTTCAGCACGCGAGCGACGTGCACCTCTACACGCCATACCACTTGCCAAGGAAAAAAATGTTTTTAGAATGGCCATCTAATTATCTTAGCTTTTTTTTCTTTTCTTTTTTAATTCTATTTTTATTGTGGCCTAATGTGATTTTTCTCACAGAAAGAGAAGACGATTCGTGATAGAAAAAAAATATCTTTTGTCAGTTTTTAGGCCCAGATGTTCAGCAGTTATTATACTTGTGCCTTCAAAATCAAAATTCTAAAAAGTCGTATAAGATTAATGTTCGATAATTTCGTCGATTGCTTTGAAACATAGTAAGAACGCTTGTTTTAAATTTTTATTTTTCTACCAAAATTACCTAAAATTGTTAGTATTTTTTTTTATTACTGAAATTAAATCTGTATTAAATAAATACATCCATTAAATGTAAACAAACCAAGAATAAATACATGAACAGACTTGTCTAGATACTATCTGATGGTAGTAATCCCTCCATTATTCTAAGTAAGAGTATTCCGAAGTCATTCTTTAAAGACCCCTAGAAGGATATCAGGAATCGAGTAAAAAGCAATAACGGAAATAGGTGAGTTAGGATTGGTCTGGAGTTTATGTGGGATAAATAGGTATCTGAATTCGATGAAATCAGTGACAAATGGAATATGAAGCTCTTTATAGATGATTTTATGTCAGACAAAATATGCAGCATTTTACATTTTACGAAGGATTTTGGTTTTTAAACTTGCGCCATGAGCTTTAACTTGAGCCACTTTGACACTACTTTAAATACTGGCAGTTATGATCTGTGTCCTCCTTCTGAGTACCAGACTGCTGAACCGTTAATAGAAGAACCGAGTAAACAGGAAGTTGAAGCAGCTATCGGAAAATTATAATCTTATTAAGCAGCGAGAACCGATAATATTCCTTGTAAACTAATTAAAGCATTCGGGGAAGCTGAAGTTTCTAAAATACCTTTCTTAGTTAAAACGATCTGGGTAAATGAGAACTTACCTGAAGAATGGAAAGAATCTATTCTTATTCGGATTCACAAAAAGGGTCCGAGGATGGATTGTAATAACTATCGAGGAATTTCACTTCTTCCAGTATGCTATAAAATATTCATATGAGAAGGAGTCGAGGGTGCGGTCAAATAAATAAAAAATTAAAATATTTTAATTTTTTATTTATTTGACGGCACCCTCGACTAACTCCTTCTCATATTATATCAACGGTCAACCATCTCTACATCATTATAAAATATTCACTTTAATCTTTAATCACTTTAAGTCGAATCACAGAATAAGCCGAGAAAATTATCGGTGACAATCAATGCGAATTGAGACAGAATCGTTGATCAAATATTTTCTTTAGGGCAAATATTGGAGAAAATATTAGAGTGTTGTTCACCCGCTGTATATCAATTTTAAAAAGGCTTACGATTCTATTGGCCAACAGAAACTGTGTAATATTCTAATTGAACAGGGGATTCCAAAAAAAAATAGTAAATCTAGTCAGGATGTGCTAGACGAAAACTAATCAATAAAGTTAGAATCGGTAATAATTTATCCGAAACGTTTGAGGTTCCTTCGGGTTTAAAACAAGGTGATTCCCTTTCGCCTGTCCTGTTCATTTTGGCATTAGAACATGCCATTAGGGAGGTAATGCGTACCGAAAAAGGGTCTGATCTGGGAAGGACAACGCTTGGTTATGCGGATGATCTGGTCCTGTTAAGCGAAGATACGGAAACTATAAAACAAAATACGAAAACGTTAATGAAAGCCGTTAAAGAACTAGGACTCGAAATAAACACGAATAAGACAAAATATATGGTTTAGCTGCAAAAATGGTGATATTAGTGGTGATATCGATATAGAAGGGAATATGTTTGAACAAGTAGAGAATCTTAAGTATCTAGGGTATGATAACTAGAAAAAACGAAATTGAAGAGGAGATTAAGGTTAGGCTGAAGGCAGGAAATGCTTGTTATTTTTCTGTGACAAAACAATTTAGCTCGCGCATTTTGTCTCGGAATTTAAAGACTAGAATTTATAAAACCATCTTACCTACAGTTATTTATGGATGCGAAACGTGGATGCTTACATTAAGGGATGAGCAACGTCTTACGGTTTTTGAAAATAAAATATTGCCTAGAATATTCGGACCGAAGAAAGATAAGTTAACCGGAGAGTTCAGAAGGCTGCACAATATCGAATTGCACTGTGTCCAGTTAATATAACTGAGGTGATTACTTCGCGGCGAATCAAATGGGCTTGTAAAATTGTTGGTCTTAGTAACGAAAGAATTCCTAAAACATTTATATTCGCTATATCGAATGGTAAATGTCCGAAGGCTAGACCAAAGCAAAGGTGAGAAGATCGAGTTAAAGCCGATCTGAAGGGACTGGGTTTGGACGGTGAACGGAGGAGGGAGGTGTGTAATAAGCGATTGGTGGTGTTGGCATCGAAAGGTTCGCTAAGCCATGTATTATTATTATTTATTTTGGTTTTTAGGATCCGATATTACAGGAATTAGATGGTTTGGTGGGGACCCAAAACCCAGGCCCCTATTCTGTAGTATACTCATGTAAAAAAGCCTTTTAGTCTAATCAGTGAGGAGCAGGGAGCTAAGCGATTCCTTCAGATACTTGGTCAGGGTTCCGGGTATGAACATATCAAAGGTCCTGAGGTCTACTGGTGAGCTGGGAGGGAGGATGAGTGAGGAAAAGTCTCAATTTTTGGACTTTCGCTTATATCTCAAAAATTGTCAAAAAGTCTCAAAAAGTTTCATCATAATCATCATTATAGGCACTACAATCCGGTACGGGTCTTCGCCGCATCAAAGCGTCGTCTCCATTCCTCTTGTGCAATGGTCTCCCAAACTCTAGTGTCCAGAAGCTTCCCTGCGTCGGCTTAGACCTCATCTGCCCATCTCAGTCGTGGTCGCCCTCTCTTTCTTCTGCCATCCACATACCGGAAAAGTCGCCACTTGATTGGTGAGTCTCCATCCATTCTTGCAACGTGCCCAGCCCATCTTAGCCTAGAGAGCCGTATAAATTGAACCACATCCTGTTCCCGGTAAATCTGGCACAACTCTGCATTATGCCTAATCCAATACTGATTTTCAATTATTCTGAGCATTCTTCTCAGAATTTTTCTCTCGAAAACCTGGAGCCTAATGGCGTCTGTTCGTGATAATAGCCATGTCTCGGAGTCATATGTCAGTACAGTTCTAATAAGATATTTGTACAGAGCGATCTTACTGGTTTTAACCAGCAGATGACGAATTAAAATTTTAGCTAGACAAAAATAGCACCTATTAGCTGACGTAATTCTTCTCTGCACTTCTTCTCCTTTCTTTTGACTAGGCACATTATCTGCACAAATAAATACACGAAATTATTTAAGTTTTCAGATATGCATCCTCCAAATGTAACTGTATGTGGTGGTGGCCTTGGTGAGTTGGCAATCATATATTTGGTGTTAGATTGGTTAATGCTTAGACCCATTAACTGTCCTGCTGCCTCTGTAGCTAAGAAGGTCCTTTCTAAGTCCCTTTGTCCTATCTAGCTACAATATCTAGGTCATCTGCGTTGGTCAGAATCTGTACTGATTTGGTGAAAATCGTCTCACTTCTTTGCACTTCGGAATCCCATATCTTCTTTTCTAGTGCAAGATTAAAAAGCAGTCATGATAAGCCATCTCCTTGTCTTAGGCCCCTTGTAGTCGTGAATGGCTCTGACAGGTTTCTATGTATTCTGACTTGCTACTTTGATCCTACTATCAGCAGCTCTGTAAGATGGATCAATTCAAGTGGGATATTCATTGTTTTCATAGCCTGGTGCAACTCCTCTCTGATGACACTGTCATATGCTCTGCTAAAGTCTATGAAAAGGTAGTGTGTGGAAATATTACATTCCCTTGTTATTTCAAGCGGTGTCCTTAAGGCAAATATTTGATCAGTGGTAGATCCCTCTCTCATTAAACCACATTGATAGATTCCCATCTCTCTTTCTGCATGCGGAAGTAGCCCCTGAAAGATGACGTTAGATAACACCTTATATGTGCAATTGAGGAGAGTTATACCACGGTAATTATTGCAGTTAGTTTTATCTCACTTTTTTATGACGAGGGATAATGACACCGGTGTTCCATTCCTCAGGCATGGACTTAGTTTTCCATGATTCCAAAGCATACCCATCTTATTTCTTGCACTGCAATGATGTCTGTCTTATATTTACAAAGTTTATCCAGGAGCAATTTTAATGCTCCAGCTGTATACAAGGTACGAACATTCCATGTCGCCAACTGGAATTCCTTGAGAACGTAGGGTCGATACCGTTTAGGCAGTCCAAATTAGAGGCAATTTTGATGAAGTTTCACAGCCACAAGAAGTTTTGTGAGAGATGATCAGCTGACCTTAATGACCTGATGAGGAGCAGAGAGCAGGAATTTTACAAATAATAAATTAAAGTTTATAAAATTATCTAAAAATTTTAATCTATAGGTTTTATACAAATTCTTAACCGAAGTTGACATGTTCGAAAAAAGTCAATAACCTCACATTTTTCATAAGCTATTCATCTTAGAAAGAAATTAATTTGAAAGAAGTTGCAGACTTAAATTTCCTATTACAACACACATATATATATATATATGTGTTGTTGACTTTTTAACTGATAAGTTGACTGATAAGTTATTGACTTTTTTCGAACATGTCAACTTTATATATATATATATATATGCAAATTAATCTCCAACCAGTCTACAGCTATAGCTATTTTAAAATAAACAAGAAATACAAATAGACAAGAAATTTAAATTTTAACTCAAATTGTTTCAAAACACACAGTTCATCTCACCGAATAATCTTAGCCATCAAACTTTAAAAGTATTCATCCATTAGATTAAAACATCGTTGTATAGTTTTTGCAAATTGAAATACATCTTATTTTATATCGAATCAGTATTTTTAGCTCGAATTGTTTTAAAACACTTCTGTGATTTCATCTAATAATTTGAGCTACCATACTTTAAAATCTATCTAGCCGTTTGTTCAAAAATCGTTAAACAGCTTTTAGCGGATAACTTCAACACAATCCTTGTGGCGCTTTGCTTGTCGGGTTGCAGGGGATTTTCGGTTCAAGTTTATAATTTTTGTATTTAAGCTTAGAATTGGTGGATTTAAAGTTGATTTAGGTTGGAAGAAGAAACTAGAAAAAGAAATAAAAATAATAAATTAAAAGGAACTTTCACGTTACTCATAGCACTAAATATACTGTTTTACCATACCGATTCAGTACAACAAACTACTTATTAGTATAAATCCCATTAAATTATTATAAGGAAACAACTGGTTGAAAAAAACATTTCCAGACATTCGAAAATGATTTTTCTTATTTTCTTTCTGACAAAATATGGTTCCAGTCTATTCAAGATGTACGCTCGTCGTTAATGATACTATTTGTAAAAGTTTGCGGGCAAACAGCTCCATTGAAATTTTCTTTATACGATAATAGCGATAATCTCACCGAGAAAAATATACCTTTAAATGACATTTTGTTTCTTTAAAACAGTAGATACGCTATGTAGGGCATAAGTTAGTATAGGGGACAGAATTATAATGTGACAGTAACAACATGAATGACACTGGCCTTACTCACGTGAAGTCACATGTCACTTTTCAATTTACAACGCCATGGATCGTCTGTCAAATGTGGGTCAATAGTTCGAAAAACATGATACCTTTCGCTTTGCTCTGTCACATTATCCTTAAGAAATTCTCTGTCGCATTCACCATTTTAAATTTAGTTCAAATGAGTTAATTAATTCACAATTGTTATATTTTAAAAGTTTAGCTCCATAAAAACTTTAGTTTTCGGTAGAGTTTTGATCCCCGAAATTCGATTCTATTATTACATTATTAGTATTTGATAAAAAGAAAAAAAAAAAAAAGAAAATGGTTGACAAACATCATTAGGTGCACCATTTTAATTCAAACTTACGAATAACAGTTATTTATTTCAATAATTTGGCACTAAAAAATAAATCATAACTAACTATTTTGTTTTAAATTTCATTTCATTTTCTTATTACTAAAATATACAAAATCAACTTTGAAACATAAAGAGAACAGAAGGTATTTTTATATATTTGTATATTGATTTTGTTTGTTTTTGAACTTTACTAATGATTTTATATGCTACTTCTTATGTATCACAATTAAACAAGTGCAGTATCGATCATGGGAGTACAACATACAACTATCGATTTTATAACTCGGTCCTTGGGTACTGCGTAATATAGCATATTGTTTTGGGAAAACTAAATGTAATCTGCCTGTCATTCTATTCGTACAAACTATATTATACCATTATGTAAACAAAAAATCACACATTTCCATATACTATAATAAATAGTAGGTATACATGAATAATATATGAAATAATAATAATAAATATTAAATTAAAAATAATAATAAAAATTATTATAAATAAACTTAAACTATAATAATTGTCCAAAACTTAATTACGATTCATTTATGACGACGGAGAGAATTTTGTTTGGAATTTATATATTTCCCCTTTGAGGCAGCTTCAATCTTATCTAATTTCCTAAGGTTGGGGAAGTATTGATCTTGGAGAGGATATTACAAATTAACGATTAAGGTCTGTGAGCATGTGAAATTCACCTTCCTTTAATTTTCCAATAAAATTTGTTCTTTAACTTCCTGCTTTTTCCGCATTTATGGGCGGTAATACTTGGCTCGGAGTTTCCCCATTTCGATTTTCCTAAATATTTTGTCTAAGTATGTCTGCATTTAAACTTATATTTTAATTAGTTTAAGTTTATTTTTTGTTTACATATATTTTTATTTATTTATTTATTGTATATCTAATATTATTATTTTTCTATTATTCCAGTTAATTTATTTTGCACAAGTTATATATGAAATCTAATCAGTCGGTTCTATTTTCTTCATCCTGCAATCCATTTGCATCAATGATCAAGTGTAACATAATAATGTTTGACATCGAAAATTATTAAAATTACTATCCTTTATTAAAAGAAACTTATAATAATGTATGCAAAAGCAATCATGACTTTAATTAAAATCCAGATCAAAGATTGAGTTAAATCTTTTTTTTTTCAAAAGGAAATTATGTTAAATCTTTTTTTTTCTTTTGGTTTTATCTTGTAGTTCTAAAAACGTGCTTTTCCCATTCGAGCTCTTTTAATATAAATAAATATTTTTTTACACACATCAGACTGTGCTGGCGCATTGTAGTCAAGACTCTCTCTATGAAGATTATTGTCCGTAAAGCCTTTCGATAAAGTCTCGGGTGGCTATGGAAAGCACATTCATGATCTACAACAATGTTCTGAAGACTTAACGGTTAGGATTAAGGTGACGTTGTTTTTTTAGAAAATAGAAAGATTATCTTTTTTTTTTGGTATCCCCTACCTCGCTCTTTAGGTTATACGGGGGTTTTCGCGAGTAAGGGAGTAAAGACGGGGTATTAATGCCAGAGTTAAAAGATCCTCACCCCCTCCCCCCATCTTCCCGAGCAGCAGGACGCGAACCTATAATTATTTTATTGTCTCCAACTTTGGTAATCAGGTTACCGGGCAACGTGCAGTGCTGTCTGTGCACATACGTTAAGGCGAAATTCCACTGAGGCAACTTTGAAGCCACATGTAGCATGCGGCATCGACGTATGCTACACACAGTCTTTCCATAGAAGGAACCCAAAGCAATAAAAAATATGTCTCCTTGCCGCTTGCTACAAGTTTACCGTTGTTGCCTGTCGAATACGTCATCTCTCTACATAATTTAACTTGTGGACAAACGAAAAAACTACGTCTTTTATTGACGATTAGCATAAATCTGCGAAATTATAGAATAATAAAATTGCCGAATAGAAAAATATAAGAATTAAAAGCGATAAGTTGAAGTTTATTTATTAATCGTTAATTTATTTAAACAGAAAAATATAATTGTACGGTGATGGAGGTAAAAAATAACTAAGAATTTGTTAGCATTTCATCGCGAGCGCAAAAAACATCAGCAAAAAAAGAATGGCTCATCTGGCAAATAGTTAGCAAACCGAAAATAGTTTGGTTATGAGCTACTGCATTTTTTATTGGACGTTGATGTACTCAAATAAATATTGTCAAGTGCTATGTGTTTAAATGATGAAGATTAGCGATGACACGAAATACACTTGATAGAAACCCAAATAATCCGAGACACCTTGAGAAAAAAATCTACATTATTTGATGAAACATTAAAAGCACTTTTTGAATATTTATAATATATTTATTTAAAAAATGAAAGTTTGCCAGTCGGATCTTACTTTCTATAAACATGGCGACTGATTTAATGAATATTGGGCCAGCAATGAAAGTTGGGCCTGCCGCGACTGTTTCTAATGATGTGCCAAACTGTAGTTCCCTGAATGGAATCGCTTTAGTCGCATGCTACACAAATGCGCGACAAAGTGCATGCGATCTATGGCAACAAATTCCGCATGCGACAATAATTGAATTTTATGCCACTTAGTCGGACGGCTACACTAGGCAACACTAGGAAACAAGTATCAAGCAACATGTCAGTGTTGCCTCATTGGAATTCCGTCTTGAGTCTGCTCGGCCACCCCACCCCTAAAAATTAATCATTTGCCAGAACCGGAGCAAGATGAGAAAAGAAAACAAAAAACGAATTTTTATGAATAAAAGTTAAGATTAAATGGTTACTAATTCTAGCCAATTTTAGTTACTATAATGAAACTTCTCTTCACAAGAATGGCCACTCACGGGGAATCAAAAATTGCCCCCTATAGAGAGAATAAATGTAAGAACAACATGTTAAAAAAAATAATATTTAGAAAATATTTTCTTTTTAAATTTACAAATTAAAAATTATTTTATGAGAAATTTAATATTATATTTTGCATAATAAAATTGCATATAAAGGTAAACTTCTTTGTATATATATATTTTGTTATCCAAATTTCTACGGATAGATAAAATCGTTACAATTATTCCACTATACTAGCTCAAAATAAACATTGTTTCTCAGCCAACTAATTTGTGAGAGAACTTCTTAAATATTCATTGAGAACTTCTTTAATATTTACTCAGAGATTACGAAAATATATTGTCAACGCAAAGGTCCAGCGAGAGTATAATTGTTCGAAATGATTGTGCGAACACTGGAGGATTAAGATACAAGCCTGGCAAACCACTTATATGTTACTGCAACAACGGCTTAACTCGAAAGAAATTAATATTTTGCATAAAAATTTCTGTGTTTGGCCAGCTTTTCACAGCATTCGTCATTTCTTTGAAATGCCTAACCACCATGTTTTAATCGAGGGTCTACATTGCGAATACTGAGCTCTTTAATAACCGGAACCATGTTGACATATTACAACCATATAATTGGAAATGCCAACAAAGGGTTAAGACTCTAAATTCTATTTCAAAACCGGATTACCGGTATACATAATGGTACTAAGTGATAATAAAGCGGATTAATGATATCAGAATATGAGCTTCACAATTTCCTTGGTCACAGTGATCCCTAACTGGATTTTTTTGGTCATAATTCTATAACTCCATTATGTTTTTTATCAGATTTCCTTGTTTTTTCCTTTTATAGCGACACTACTATATATAACCTATTATATGAGCTTTGAATATATTATCAGAAATAATATATGAAAATAAAAAAAATAAATGACACTTGTATATATTGTTTATAGGTATGACAGAGTTTTTATGTTTTTAATTTACTTATGTTCAGATATTTTTATTTTTTATTTTACATAGTTTTGGATTATTGTTTTACTTTTGTTAATTTTATATTTTGTGTATATATGGTTCATATATCACTATAATTATTGTCCACATGACAGATTATTATATTTCTAAATAAAAAAATAAATAAAAAGTGACACTGTGGTGTGTGGTAGATGACGTGACATATATTATTATTAAATTCAATATTTTTTCGATCATTAGAAACTCTTGTTTTATTGAGCTTCTAAATACTTTTTTTTTTCCTATGCCATAGTCATTGGTCATTCGACCATCCGACATCTAGTTGCCCAATATAAGTTTGATTTTTGTATGTAATCATTTACATATGTTTGATTCTTTATATCCGTCAAAGCAAGACATTCGTTTAGGTGGTCTGCATCCATTTCCGCTTGTTCATCTAGGATTCAATTTACATCTAGGATCCTCAGCCACGCCTATCTTGTGGTGATGACTTTGTAGATAGTCGTGACCAGTGGCCAGGCGGAAGCAGGCTACTGCATCTCTTCTTGGTAGGTCTGCTGGAATCGGATTTTTCATCAAACATCCATAACGTTTCCCTTCCACCTTGTCTTTGTACATATTTTTTGTTTCCTCCTTCACTATCATCCTCACCATTCGCCGAATTGAATCGTAGAATTTTGGATGGACTGTTTGTGGCAATTCTTCTCCCCTCTTGGCGAGACTGTCCGCTTCCTCATTTCCTGGAATACCGCAATGGCTCGGAATCCACTGAAGGACCACATTGGTGCCTCGGAGTGTTAGATCGTAGAGAAGGGATTCGCACTCCAAGATAGCACTCGACAGACATTTATTCATGTCAGTAATGACAAGGATTGCTGCTTGCGAGTCGACAAAGAGAACAGCGTTCTGAACTTGCCTTCCTGATAGTGTTCTTAGAGCTATTATTTTTTATTTATTTACATTCCACCCTACCTTGCCTGATGGGCCATACGGGCGTTTGCAATAGTGGGCTGTTATGCATGACTGCATAACAACATACTACTGCAAGTGAAACAGTTTAAAATATATCTTCGGTGACGTCTTATCAAGGGTGTCCGTCTTCCGGCGGTCTTCTTGGTGGTGGTCCTCTTCTCCGTGCTCCGATGTTGAAGTGGGCTGGACCCACTGCCTCCTTCCAGTCATAAATAAATTTCTTGAACCGAGGGAAGTTCTCCTTACTTACCAACTGAGGAAGTTCATCCTCTGTTAGGACGTAAATTCCTGCGGTTCTCATCATCGTTGCCCTTATTCCTTCAAATGCAGTGCAGGCCGTGACCACGTGCTCGACAGTCTCCAGAACTCCACAAGTGGGGCATTGGGGATCTATGTCCTGGCCAAAGCCATGTAGCTTAGCTCGAAAACCCCCATGCCCCGTGAGAAACTGTGAAATCCAATAGTCCGGGAGGATCCATTGTGCATCTAACCGCGACTGTACGGTGGGGAAGTATTTTCTGAGAGTACTCCCTTTCGGGGTAGCAACCCACCGACGGCTCCATTCCTCAATCGTATCCTCCCGGATTATCTTCTTCCATTTGTTGGGACTTTCCACAATCCTCACCCGCAGATTTTCTGGAACTCCAGCCAAGCCTTCTTTCTTGTATTTATGCTTGATCACATCTTCTCGCAGAAGGAGGTCGAGAGGTACCGCCCCCGCTAGGACCTGCACTGCTTCATGTGACGTTGTCCTAAATGCTCTGGTGACACGCAACAGGGCCATCCTCTGGATCGACGCCAACCTTTTTCGCTGTCGCTGTGTGAGGTTCCTATACCAGGAGGGAGATGCATACCTCAAGATACCCAGCACAACACCTTTATAGATCGTCATCGTTGCGGGGTATCTGAGGCCCCAGAATGCACCCCCAACACGACTGAGTCCGTTCAAGGCTTGGGTCACCTTAGTTGCTAGATAATCCAAGTGAGGTGTTATATTTAGGCCTTTTCCTAACCTTACACCAAGATATGTTACCACCTCACTTGGGCGTATTATTTGACCTTCTATATCCATGCTAATGGGGTGTGCTCTATCAGTCGTGCCTTTCAAGAGGATGGCTTGCGTCTTTTCAGCAGCCATACGCATTTTCTTTCCCTCACACCATCTGGCTACAAGGTTGGCACATCGCTCTGCTGCTAGTTTGATCCCCGCCCTGCTGTTGGATGCCACCACAGCAGCTAGATCGTCAACATAGGCAGTGGCAGAGAACCGCTCATTTTGAAGCACTCCCAGCAACTCATCAAAAACCAGCTTCCATAGAGCAGGACCAAGTACTGATCCCTGAGGGCATCCCCTCTCTACGGAAGCTTCTACCTCGTAATAGCTGCCTTTGATCTTCACTCGCCTGTCCTGAAGATAGCTCCTTACGAGGGCATATAGGTTGCTGGGAGCGTCATATTTTTGCAGCTGCTGGAGTACGCAGGGCCACCATAAACTATCAAAGGCGGAGGATATATCAAAAAGGAGCAGCATGACGTATCGCTCCTCCCTTTCTTCAACATCTCTGCGAACTCTCAGCAGAGCATCAGCGGTTCCTCTGCCTCTGGTAGAGCCGTATTGCCGTGGATGGCTTGCTTGATTGAGAACTGGCCGTAACCTGGTCATCATGAGGTTCTCCAGGACCTTACTCATCACAGGGAGGAGACAAATTGGTCTATATGACTTAGGAAGTTGTTTATCCCTGCCTCCTCCCTTGTAGAGGAGTCTCAAATCAGCGATCTTCCATTTCCTTGGGAAGTATCCCCTATCTAAACAATCATTAAAGATTCCTAAAAGTCGCTCTTCAATATAGGAGATACTGTTCTTTAGGATCGCTGCATCTATATCATCAAGTCCTGGAGCGCGGCCATTCTTTTGCCTACCCACGGCAATACGAATATCATCTGCGTCCCATGGTGAGCAAAAGTCAGTGCCTGGCGGGTATACCGTGGTATGTCTTACAAAATGTTCCTCTTGGGTGTCTTGAGATGGGTCGTCCTTGGGGTAAGTCGCTTTGACGAAGAAATTAGCGGTCTCTTCTAAGGTAGTAGCATGGACATCTCCATGCCTCATCGCCGCTATCGTTTGCAGCGGAGTCAACTTGCCCAAAGCCACCTTATACGGAATACCCCAAGGATTCTTTGAAGATTCTTCGACGATAAAATCGTCCCAAGACTTCCGCTTTCGTGAACGAACCTCATTTCGGTATACCCTGGCCATGGACTTATACTCGTTACGAAGTGCAGTGCGCCTCTCGTCGCATCTGCACCTCTGGTACGACCGCCGTGCCTTGTAGAGGTCTCTCTTCATAGCTGTTAAGGCCGGCGTCCACCACGGGACAGGTCGAGCCCTCGTCTTCCGGTGCTGGAGTGTTCTTAGAGCTATGAGGATCGCTGCTATCTCACCGTCAAAATTCGTACCATCCTCACCCACCGCAGCACTGAACTGAAACTCTCTCGAGTGAACTCCTGCCCCAGTATTTTTAACGGCTGATTCAGCTGATCCGTCGGTATAAATGTGAAGCCAATCCTGAGGCGGGTACTTTTGAGCTATAGTTTCCAGTGCTATCGCTTTTAGCTCTTATTCTGGTGTTTCTGTTTTATCCACCTTATGGAGTAGTTGCAGCTCTGCCCTGCTCGCGTGGTTGTGGATTGGGAACTGTGCCTGTATAAATGGTTCCCTTTCTTCACAGTCCAGCTCTCTTTCTTCAAGCAAAGCCTTCGCCTTTAGCATGAAAGATTTTTGGGTCTTGAGCCGTTGAGTTGGGATTTTGTATTTTTTCCAAAACTCTGGATTCGTTCTTCTCATTTGCTCGTTAAGACACATTGCAGCTTGCTCACGCCGTTTCGAATACGTTATATATATATCAAATAAGATATTTATACTATTATACTTTGTTATTTTTTTATCTTGATAAATTTGAAATTTGGTTCATTCTACTAAAAAACTAGTTTCGCGTAAACTGATAGATTTTTTTATTGTAAATTTTAGATAATGCCGATATTATTAAACTGTAAATAATATTTGCATTTTTTTTTAATACTTGTGCATGAAACAGAACTCAGAACAATAAATTTAGTAACAAATCAAATTATTTGATCTTACCTTATTTCTGAACACGTATCGGTGTTTTGTTTTTTTTGCTCAATCGACGCGTATGTCTGTCCTTAAAAAAGCGAAAAATTATTTTAGTTTACATCAACAAAAATTGTATAACAATTATTATTATTATAGTGAAACCTGAAATTATTGGTTAGCCACATTCAGCCTCTATTGTACATATTTTTGAATACTTTGATTAAATTCAACAACGCGCAATTTGACAACAGAAAAATCTGGGTAGCTTAGGCCTTATTGGATATTGGTAGAACGTAAAAAGTGTCATGTTCATTTGGTACCACTGGGTCCACTCCGTTATGGAGAAACTTTTCAATCAAAATCTAAATAGAAAACTAAAGAACGTGAATTACGTGAAGGACGCTCAGCACTCGTTCGTAATCCCTATGTATCCAATATAATATTTTCGTATATTTAATAAATTCCCGAGACAATTCATAAAAAAAATGTTTTAAAGAAAAGAAAATTGTTTTCTGGTGTTATTCACCATTTATACATCCTATCGGTTTTCAACGGATCTGAACGTTTCTGAGTCTGTTTTGAAGCCTATTTTTATATAGGTCATTAAATTTCTGACAATGTTGTCAAAAATCATCTGAATCGGACCAGTTTTAGCAAAGTTACAGTATATAGTTTTTTATAAGCTGATTTTAATGATGGTTCACTTGCCCGTTCATCCAAGAAATCGTGCCCTAATGATTTCACTGATCGGTTTTTAGAAAAATGAATCTAATTCAATTGTTTTTTTTTCTAATGTACGCTTTTAAAGTTGTATTGTTTTAAATAGATAGGATTGTCATGTAAGTGGACACACTCGATTTTTCATTAAAATCATTGATAACAATATGTAAATTGTCTTTACTCTACAACTCTTCCATTCCATATATTCGGAGGCTTATCCTAAAAAATTCCCACTTGATTTGGTTTCCGGCTCATAATGCATCGTCAGGTTCTAGTTGGTTTAGTTTCTTCCTGGTTATTTATGTCTGGAATCCCCAATAGACTCCTAATCAGAATCTTCGTACTCCTGATGGACACAAGGTTAACTAATGACATGAGCCTGAGGAAGAAGCGATGTTTGCCTAAAGGAGGAGGAAGACTGGCCCGTTAGCTAGCGCTCTGCTCTAAATTCCCCGTCAAATGGGGCAGCTTGGAACCTACGCTAAACCTCACCATCTCCGTTATTTCCAGCCTTCTGGTTCCTAGCATCTCCGTTCCACGGTTCCACGTCGGCGTCCTCTTCAGTCGGACCGTGGTGTTGTGTTTGGATACAGTAAATAATATGACATAAAGTAAAACTTCTTAGTATCGGACATCTAAGGGGAATTAAATGTTGTCCGCTATGTACAGATGTCCGTTTTAGAAAAACTCGAAGTTATACTTGATAAAAAATTAATATTATCGGATTAAAATTGTATTTCATTAGACTTATAATGGAAACCGTTTGTTGATCAAACACATATTTTTATTTGCAAATTATGCGAAATTGATTACAAATTACATCGAATATACACAATTTGTTGTCTTCTGTACCCTTAAATCTATAAGTATCTGGCACCTACAATAATTTGTGGGATGTCCGCCTTGACTGTAAGCACATTTTGCCGGAGTGTCTCTTGTTTCGTTACATGTAGAGCTTTAGTGTCCCTGTCCACAACGGACGCACCGCGGTGAGTGGTTCCAATACGACCTGGTGTGACTATATTTTGGGCATCGTACTCATTGCGAAATGTTTTTCTTCTTCCTGAGCATTGTAATCTTCGTATGAAATAATTTATTAATTACAAAGATTTTTTCATTGGAAGTAGATTAACTTATATCAACGAATAATATCGGTATTGGCCGTTTAAAGTGTAAGATTGCGTAAGTTATGCCTACTATATAGTATCCGTATGTTTCTCTCTTTAACTTCTTCATTTGGATGTTGAGGTGAAAGTCTTAAATGACCAGCTGAAGATTTTTAACTTCAGGTATATATATGGATTTGAGCTTCTCTGTTTCTCAAACAGCTAACTATTTTTTTCTAATCGTAGGGGGTCTGAGAATAAACAGTTACTCCATTGAAAGTTATTCTGAATAAAAACGAGTTTGGTCCTGAATATGTTTGCTAGTATGAAACCGGAGCTGTACATCCGTTTTCTACGTCGGTGATAAAGATGGGAGATGAGTTACTAGTAGCGTTAGATGGTAGATTAGTAGCTGAGGTTTGGCATTGTTCATCTGAATTTGTTAGAGCCTGAAAACTATTATTAATATATACCTTAACTTAATTTTTTTAAATGTTTTCTTTGATCCCTGCCTGCAACTATGGGTGCTTTTTCTGCTAGTAACAAGTTCTCATGCACATTTTTCGTTGTTCGTGCCTTGAACACTGTCATTACACTTCATGAGACTAGCCATAGGGCTTACACTTGGATCACAAGAGCTTCTTTCAGGACATTTAATTCCGCCTCACCCATTTATTCTTCTCAAAATCTAAAAGTTAACCTTTATTTTATTTGGCTAAAATTAACTGTTCAATCAATAGATATTAACACAAATTTATTGAGCAAAAACAAATTTAAACTTTTGGGCATGCACCATAAAGTATTTTTAAAACTGTAAATATACACATATAGAATGCAAGTATTAAAAGTTTCAAATTACTTATATTAGTATAAAAGTAGATAATAGATTGTGAAATGTAAACTTTTTAAAAAATATATTTGAATAGATTCAATAATACAATTAGCAACACCCAAGGGCAATAACTATGAGTACTAAAGATATCCATTCATACAATATATACATACGAGAAAAATAAATAAGCATAATTAAGAACAAAGAAAAATAAACTAAATGAACAAGTATAATGATAGAAGCAAAAATCAAGTTATTAATAATTACAATTTTATTATATAAAACCAAATAAATTAAAGTTGAATACGAATAAAAAAAAAAAGTTTTTGAATATTGAAAAAATTGAAAAAAATGTGGTTGAAGGATTTGGGATGCAATTGATGCATCGTTATTAACAGATAGGATACATGTTTCATCGGCATAAGTGATGATAACAGTGGTAGGATAGGTTGGGATATCAGCTGTATAAAGTGTGAAAACATATGACCAAGGATACCTTGTGAAACACCAGCAGATTGAGAAAAGAGGGATGAATAGGCATTATTATGATTTACTTTGAAGTGTCTATCAGTAAGGTAGGAACTGATGATTAGAAAGTATGCAGGGAGAAGAAATTTACGGAGTTTGTAGAGCAATCCCGGGTGCCAGACTCGATCAAACGCCTGTTCAACGTTGAGAAAGACTCCAGTGCAATACACTCCCCGCTCCAATGCAGAGGAGACGTCGACCACAAGATGGCATTGCTGGATCGTGGAATGGGATATCATTAAATTGAAAAATCGATATTGTATTAATCTACAGTGAGATAAAAGGACACTTTTCACTAAAAATATTTTTTTTTTTCATATGGCGCTTACGCATTCCTTCGACCTTATCAAATTCGTTTTACCATCTCGGAATCATAAATATCGTTTCTTGATTCACGAAGTGTGTTGGTATGAACAACACGGAAGATGGCCCAATCTCTATTCTCTCTCATAAATATCAATTTTTGTTTTTCTAATTCTGACAGCCGACGTTTCTTCAGTATTAGTAGCATCGTACGAGGTTTTCCCTATCATTTTGGAAACTGTTCCTTACAGGCATAGCATACGCCTCGAGCTCTGTAGATTGCCAATGCTGTTTAGTTGTAATGTCCATTATTATAGTAATAAAACTAACACTGATAAATCTCTGAGAGACAAAAAAACAAAACTAAAAAAAACATTGTCATAAAAAAGTATTGTCATAAAAGACGGAATGTTCCTTCTATATTTTACCTCTACCCGTAATGCTAAGCTAAAGAACTAATTTACCTTATTTTTTAAAACAATATAAAAATCTTAAATTCTAAAACAGTATAGGGTTTTTATTTAGTGAACTCCAAATTATAAACATTGAGAAGTTATTAATACACTTAATGAAAGGTTATTTCCAAGTTGATGCCAACTATTGTATATGCAAATTTTTGTTTACTCAAAAGGTTATAAATCATCGAAATGCTTGTGGATTATGAAGTTTGCTTTTTTTATTTGATAATTACAGACATTGCTGCTATAATATATGTCTTTTGGGATCCGTAACTTAGGTTTATACAAGACAAATGTATACCATGAGATATAGTGGAGGAGATGTAAGATTAAGACGGATTTTTCCCAGAAGCTAAATTATCCGGAAGAGAGATGGAGGGGGAGGTCCGGATTCCAGGCAAGGCCGTGGCCTCTGGAGGCCAACCAACCCTGCTGGAACAGCTGCTATCATAGCTAGGGGTTTTCATCTCCAACACAGCAACCTCTGTTCTCTATCATATCTAGTCAACATATTTTAGTCTGTACAAAGTATAACCATGTTTTTGATTCGCCGAAGTAATTTTTTTAAATATATATATAATAGTCAATACAATGTGGAAAAAAAGAGTGTTGTAGAAACATAAAAAACCGAGCGTGGTTAGCACTTGGAAGGGTGACTGCCCGATTTGGGCTACCGTCCACTAGGGAAAGCCACACTTCCCGAGAAAATGTGAAAAAAAGAGTGTTGTATAATAACCTGTATATATATATATATATATATATATATATATATATATAGTGCCCGGGGGTTTCATAGCGCACATAATAAGGAAATAAACGTAGACGAGATCACAGCAAGTCTACATGACCTACGGTTTGATTAATTCTATTTTCGCTTGGACTGTTTTTAAGAAGAGAAGAGCAATAAAATTTCATGGGAGAGAAGGAAGTTTCTCTATCAACCTAGTGAGGATGGGTACCCCTGCTATTCTCTGACACCCATAAAATATGTCAGTGGACATTTTAGACTGAAATCACCATTTATGGGGTACGAAAATTCATTGGTATAAATCTGCAATTCGGATTACATCCAAGCAGTTACGAATTTCAAAATAAGTTGTGGTACACTGCCTCATAATAATTTCGGCGAGTCGAAAGCATCAATTTGCGTCAATGGTTGACTTTTATTTGAATTGAATCGTGAATCGCTCAATGAATAAACTTGGTCATACATTTTTTATCCATTACCAGCTTGTTTCCTCACGCAATTAGCAACGGGACTTTTTTATAGCATGTTATTTATTCGACTCCCCAAAACAACGACACTTTTAATATAAGTCAGCATGTTGTTACAAAAACACGTACCAAGCCATTCTCGTTTCCTTATTTTAAATTGTCTAAGAATTACAAACCATTTTTAAAGAACTTAAAAACTGTATTAAAAAAAACATATATATATATATATATATATATATATATATATATATATGTGAAAAATCGTCCAGTTTTTTTTTTAAATTAGCTACATTGGAGTATATTTTATTATAATTTTATAAGTATGATAATTTAAAAAATAATCTTCATTGTGAATATTAATCTATCATTATTCAGGACATTAATGCTTGTAAAAATTGCAATATATCGATTAAGCAATTTTAACTTTTTATTTTTCTCATAAAGTCTATTGCTTTTGCTTATCATGTCGAAAAGCGCGGAGTGGCCGAGCGAGCAAAGGTGTGTGCACAGCATCGCTGAATATGATATAATTAGATTAGAATAATTACGAGTTCGCGTTCAGGTGGCGAGGGCTTCTTTTAACTCTGCTGTTAATCCCCCCCCCTTTCCCCCTTGGCCCGAAAAATGGCCGTATAGCCTGAAGGGCGAAAAAAAAAAATGATCATACTTAACGTCGTGGTTAATTATTCATATGTATTAGGTTGGCAAATATGTCCTTTCGGTTTTTCTGTTTATTTTTATGCCTCTATGATACACTTCTAATATGATGAATTAATCCCTAAGGTGTGTTGTTTATCCTGTTTGTAATATCTCAACAACTATATCTGTTAACTCTTGTTGAAACTAGCTTAGTGTTGTGTTTGATGTTGCATTGTGAATATGGAAGAAAATATCCCTCATTATCGGCATATTTTGTAGTATTGTTTTTTTTTTTTTAAATGTAAGCATGCTGCAGAAGCTCATAGAAAACGTTACAGTGTTTATGAGGATGATGCCTTAATCGAACGCACCTGTAAAAATGGGTTTTTTGAAAAGGTTGATAACAGGATATGAGAAATGGATATTTTACTATAATGTAGTACGTAGAAACTTTTCGAGACCTAGTAATGAGGCTCCTAGAAGAACGATAAAACCGGGATTACATCCAAAGAAGATTAAGCTTTCGCTATGATGGGATTTCGAGGATTTTCTTTTCTTTGAGCTATTGCTATCAGAAAAAACAATTGATTCAACTCTGTACTGCTCAAAATTAACAAAATTGAATCATTTAATTAAAAATAAAGGCTCACAACTGACAAATCGGAAGGGTGCTATCTTCCACGTAGACAACGCTGGGCACCACGCCGCATTGGGCCCTCGCTAGTGTTGCCGAAATGCGAGACCGAGACGCGTTTTGCTGTTGCAAACGCAGTCCTGGTCTAGGTCCTGGTCTTGCACAAGAATCTTGCAGTTATCTATTAGCTTATTTATATAGAGATGTTACTGTAATTTTTTATTTACTAGAAACATAACTAAGCTCAAATGAATAATTAGAAGAGTTAAATGCAAAATTATATAGGTTACACCAATTCCTTACATACAGTAACTAAAATTGTCAAGTATTAGTAACTATTTTGCCTAATTTTTATTTTAAAAATCGACTTTTTCAAGCAATCTTGGTCTCGGTCTTACAACAGTTAGGCGGTCTTGGTCATGGTCTTGCAATGCGCAAGATCAAGACCGATTTTGGGCAACACTATCCTTCACAATAAATTATTGAGCTTTGGTTGCGACCTTTTTTCCCACCCTTTCAATTTACCAGACCTAGCTTAAAGTGACTACCAACTAGTCTCTGCAGAACTCCATGAATGGAAAGAAATTCCAAAAAGAAGAGAACATCAAAAACCACTTGGATCAGTTTTTTAACAATAAACTCCAGACATTTTATGAACATAGCATTATAAAGTTAGTGGAAAGATGGGAAAAAGTCGTTTTAAATAATGTTCAATATATTTTAGATTTAAATAAATCGTATGTCTATAATACATTGAGTTTTATTTCACCCTGAAAAACCGAAAGGACTTATTGGCCATCCCAATAGAATAATTCATTAAAATAATATTTTGTCTTTTAAAACACGAATTGAAACAAAACAACATAATAACTCTTTGGTTAACTTTAATTAGTTGAAATATGAGTTTTAAGCTTTCAATGGGGGGAGGGAGGAATTAAACATAGCGGGGATTACGAGAAAAACAACCTGAACCAACTTATTCCTTTATGAAATCATAAAATTGTGTTCTTATTGTAACTATATTTGATTTATAAAAAGGTTCGCGTCATATTCATATAGTTTAGTGTTTTTGTATCAATAATTAAAGTCTAAATTAACAAAAACATATATGAAAGTTAACCTAAATCAACAATGTTCTTAATGACTTTTTGCAATAAACCACAAAATAAAATTTATATTTCTAATATAAATTTTAATGTAATGTTACAGGTGGGTTCCATGTTTTTTCGTAAAAGATAGTGACTAGAAGTTTTCACGAAGATCATAATGAACTACTAACGCATTGGTAAAATAATCATTTTTCTTAATTTATATATTATGTATTTAGTAATATATTATTACCGCATAGTATTAATGAAACGAAATTGAACTATTAGACCAGTCCACTTACGGATCCAGGATTTAATTTTGGGAGGACTTCAGCTCCAAAACTTTTTTTTATATAAATATACTTTATTTTATTTTCTCTTCTCCTAATCTTTACGCATAATCACTTAAATATCTTAGGGAACATATGTATATCATTATTTGTTTTTTTATATATTTTTTTGTTTTAGTTTTTACAATTACTTTCCCTACATATTAACAGTTATTATTATTTTTTTAAATTTTTATATTCCATCACTACAATGCTTTACCTATAAAATAGATTTTACTTTCCTTTCTAATTTCATTCAGTGATTATTATGCAATTATTTTAGCTCCAATATTGTAGTACTGAACCCCTATTACCCAACTGTCCTCGTTAATTTATCCTAAGAGCTTAATTAATACTTAATGTATTACATGTATTTTGTCATTATTCATTGTAATAAGTCTTTTGACCAGATTTGTAGTTAATATATATGAACAATACTGTTATTCTAAAGGGACCTAGTCCCAGAATAAAGATGATTTTTCTATTTCTATAACGATGATTACTTTTGAAAAAAAAGAAAGAAACTATATGAAATGGTGTATTAGTGATTTTTGAAGTTTTATTAAATGTAATTACATGAATAATAATACATTAAGAAATAATTTTTCAATATTTTATCATAAGACATATATTTTACCATTTTGGGGAGGCTTCAGCACGAAAGTCCTCCCCTCCCCGTAGATCTGCCTGTGGACCAGTCTATTTTTATAAAATATATTACTTGCATTAATACCTACCATATGTTTATGTACCATATGTATATATTTATGTTAGATATGCGTTTATATCTTATTCAATCATTATTAATTCTCTCGTTTATTGCTCTTGACGTCAGAAAGTTAAAATATAGCACCATAATATAATCATAAACTATTTATTTTTCAAAGACAACAAAAAAAAACAAAAACATTTTCTTAAAAACTACTGTTACAAATATCTTACTTTCTTAATTATAAAATACATTATTATCTTTATGGATTTCAAAAACAAGGTTATAGAGTAATTTATTACTCTAATAAAAGCTAGAGTTTTCCTGGACATTTAGTTGATCAGTTCAATCAGGTTATTAGTCGAAGTGTTGTTTTTTCAAAATTATTTGGTCAAACCAGCTTCGTTTTTTGTTGCGCTGATCCTAACGCTGCTTATTGGGGTATTTGAAACTTAAAGTTGTACAAATGTCTGAATCATAAAAGTATTTTTTTTTATTTTAGTGGCATTGGATTGGCCCTACGTAGTGTTGCCCAAAATCGGTCTTGGTCTTGCACTTTGCAAGACCAAGACCAAGGCCGCCTAACTGTTGCAAGACCAAGACCAGGACTGATTATAAAAATCGATTTTTTAAATAAAAATTAAGGGATAATAGTTACTAATACTCGACAATTTTAGTTAATATATGTAAAGAATTGGTATAACCAACATACTTTTGCATTTAACTCCTCTAATTTTTCATTCGGGCTCAGTTAAGCTTCTTCTATCTAAAAAATTACAGTAATATCTCTATAGTAATAAGCTAATAAGTAATTGCGAGACTCTTGCGCAAGACCAAGACCATGACAAGACTTAATTCGCAAGACCAAGACTCTTCTCGGTCTCGCATTTGGGCAACACTAGCCCTACGGCCAGCTAAAAATTAGAAGCGAAGAATGATTGCGATTAGTTCTGATATTCAGGCAAACATATATAAAGACAAACAAAACAATCAAAACAAAAGGGAATTCCCAAAAGAAAGATTGCAAGCCCTTGAGAACTGATGGCTGGGTGGAGATATACGCGAACTCTACGCTGACATTAGGGAAGAAAGGGTAGGATTTGAAGCAAGAAAT
This sequence comes from Nezara viridula, assembly GCA_928085145.1. NCBI lineage: Eukaryota > Metazoa > Arthropoda > Insecta > Hemiptera > Pentatomidae > Nezara > Nezara viridula. The sequence continues at coordinate 113,757,452 of OV725077.1, forward strand.
AAGCAGATGTGAGGAAAATATGCCATTCCGAATGCATCTAAAGAAAAGCTATTGAGCATCTGAAAAAAATATTTCCAGGAACTTTTCAATCAAGGAGGCCAACCAAGAACCAACGAAGAAGACATCAACCACACTGAGGAGCTTGACCCAGAAGATGTTAAAAAACCAGATATACTGGAGATAGAAATGGCTATCAAAAAGCTTAAATAAGAAATGTCCCAGGGATAGACGACCTACGATGGTAGGTTATGATGAGAACAGGTAAGAGATGGGGGAGACGACTTAAGAGCCAAACTACTACAACTAATCCAGAGAATATGGGATGAGGAAAGGATAACTGAGGTTTGGAAAAAAGGCCTTATCCGTCCTATCCCAAAGAAAGGCTCCACGTATTAATGTAGTAATTACAGAGGCATAGCACTCCTTCCGGTTGTCTACCAGATAATAACACATATCCTATTAAATAGGATATATTCGTATTACAAAAATATAATAGCTACCATCAAGCTCGATTCAGAAAAAGAAGGACCACGCTTGACCAGATCTTCATCCTAAAACAAGTACTCGAAAAACAATGGAAGGTAGCTCAGGACGTCCACGCCCTATTTGTCGATTTCAAAGCAGTATATGATTCTATAGACAGACGAGAAATATCTGAAGCCTTTCGAACAGGCTTACGACAGGGAGATGGACTTGTTAACACCGATGTTGTTTAACTTAGCTCTGGAGAAGGTGATAAGAACAACATCAAAGGAAAATTGAGGGGTCCACTTCGGAATAAATCATAAAATCCTCGGAAAATACTTGGAAGTAGTCAAGAGGACATTGATTTTTTTTTCTCTCTGTTCACTGTGTCACCTCTTATCATGAAAATAACCTATCAATTCCTTCACGAATTCCATTAGATATTTAGCTGTTAACATAAGGAAAATTATGGTAACCATTTTGAGTATTATATTATAAAATTACATTAAACGTTTTAGATGGTGAAAAATGTTCGAAGAATAACGATCGTGTTAAACAATTTAACTGAAGTAAAGTGTGCAAATAGCAGTTTACTCAGTTCTAAATATTCATCTACATATATCTATTGGTCAGAAAATACTAAAGATCTGCTTCTCGGTTAATACAAATAAAGAAAGAAAGATAAATGTTCTTGCAAGACAACCAGATGTGTGGTCAAAGTAGGTGCGGGCAATGTGGGTGTATCGGTTTTTAATTTCCAAAATATGAAATAATAAATAATAGCTTCGCCGATAATTGATTACTTAAATTGTTGTCTTTTCAGTTTATTTTTTTTTCACGAAAGTATGTAAAACTTATATTTAATTTTTTTCGAAACTTTGTTATCCTGAGTCTACATAGATAACTTACGAGTTGACTGACTCCTTCTTACATACTTACTTATTTACACCTTTTTTCAAATAGCTCCTCACTCCTACCCATACTTACTCCTGATTATGGCAACTTATATCCTTTGTTCTATGCTTTCAATACGTTTCTCTTCTTAGTAACGTAAATAATGCCATAAATAAGCCTCCTCTTTTACCATTAATCTCCGAATATTTCATGTTGCCATTCATATTCCATTGGCCATTGCCATTCAATGCCATTGGCCAAATCCGTCAATTTCTGCGGCTTGGTGTTTTATCTTCGAATTCTTAGGTATCCCAAACAGATGATTATCCCTGTTTGAAGATCCCGATATCTCAGGACCATTCGAGTCGGTTTATAAATATCATTGTTTCATATTTCATAAAATAATTTCTTATTTAGAACTTCTAGATACATACAATAAATGGATTCAATCATTATTTCAGCTCCATCACCACAACGATACATAGCAATGTATATCCGAATCAGTGCGTTCAGGGCGTTTTAATTCAGCGAGAAACTAATAAGGTAAGATAAATAATGCAATTGAAGGGTAGATGGAATGCGGGAGCCTGAGATGTGGAATTAGCTCATCAAGGGAAGGCTGAATAGTGTCTGGCCTAGTAAACAAGAACCGGGGCAATGTGTCGCCTCGAGTCCATTGTTGCACTTTCTTCAGGCGTCGTTGTTATCTATCGTTACGTTAGCTATCGCAACTTTCCGAAATTTTTACAAAAGAGTTGATAGCTTTTCGAAAATGCTCCTTGCAGGTTTTGCATTCTGTGCAAGTGAAGGAATTCGGTTAGACAACACAGTGTCATAATAATCTTCTTTTCTACAGTATAATTCTTAATTTAGTTATTGATGAAGTAGAAAGATTTTTTAACCATTTTCTTTTTAATTTACGTCAAGAAGTTAACAGTGAGGAGAAAATTAATAGAACAAGTGGAAAATGTGGTGTGTTTGTCGTTGATTAAGGATTTTACTGTTGAAATGTTCAAGTCGTTATGTATAGTATTATTTAAAAAAAGGCATGGCACCCTAAAGAATTTCTGGAGGATTTGTTATTATGATCGTTTTGCTGAATCTCAAAGTTCTGTTCCGTTAGTCCAAATTGTTCTTAGTATAGGGTTGTAGATTAGTCGTTTGTTTTATTATTTAAGTGAAAATCTATAGTTCAAAAGATGTTAGAGTTTTTTATGTCATCTAGTCAGTTTATGCAATTTTAATTTCATATGTAGTAAGCCTTCCGAGATATTGTACATAGCTTTTGTGGCACTTGGTTGCGATCAATGGCTATAGGTGGCGATAAAGTTTTTCTTAGAGAGAAACAACTTGATTTTTACAGCTCTTAATTAAGGTCGTTATTGAACAAATTCGCAGGAAATAATCAATTAAATTAAATGAAGAGAAGAATAGAATTAGAAAAATATAATATAATTTTACCCACAACTAAATTAAATGTTCTAGATGCGGTACTGCTCAGTTTCCAATGCCATAAAAGTTTAAAATTAAGCCTACAAATTAATCTTAAATAATAATAACTTTCAGTATTGATTTTCAAATGCATTTAAGTACAAAGTTAATCGCACAGATCTCTCTTGAGTGATTTTGACTGAATATTTGTGATTTTATGTTTATGCAACCCCAAATTCTGCTCCAAATATTTAAATTTCTTAGGCTATAGTAACAAGTTTTATAGTATTTTCTATTTCATAACCTTAAGAAAATCATTTTTTTAAGTATTTGTAGGTGGAAGTCATTTAGATTCTAGGGTCTGTGGGGGACAGCAAAAGCTTCTAAGATCAAACGTATTCAATCCTTTCAATCTAAAGTCCTTCGAACAATAGTTGATGCTCCGTTTTATGTAAACAACAAAATCCTACACCATGACCTTAATATCCCATTTGTCCTAGACCTTATTCCAGAAAAATTCTCCAAATTTCACCAGAACCTTACCTATCATCCAAATCCCCTTGCACAATCTCTATCCAGCACCACCCATCCTTACAATCCTCCTCGAAGGTTGAAGCGGCAGTGGCCCAGAGATCCTCCACTCAAGCCCGAGTGTGTATGATTAGGTTAGTTCTTTTGTTTATTTACATTTATTTTATTTTATTGTATTTATTTTTATTTTATTTTATTGTATTTATTATTATTAAGTTTCTGTATTATTATTTTTTTTTTATTGTAAATAGAGTGTGAGTTTGCTCTCTGAACACTATTATAAATGTCCTTGATGTGACAGAATGTAATATTTCTAAATAAACAAATATAAACGAGATTCTAGGGTAATATGTATATCTAAAATAAAATAAGAGGTCCAAGACATTTTTTATAGTTAACCTTAAACTTCTAATTTCAAGTACGCAGGAACTGAATGTCAACGTAATGATGCTAAAGAAATCTACTAAAAATACTTTTATTATTATTATACTGCAGGACACAAAAAAACGTATGGAAAGAATGGTCAGTATAGCTTCCTCACCGTTTGCATTGGCTAAAAAATATCTATATTACATGGTTTAAAATTTATCTTACAAGAATAAAATCTCGGGGAGAATCTTTTTTTTCGGAAATTCAGTATTCCGGATTTGAACATTTACGGGTTTGATATCCACGAGTTCTTTTCGTCAGCGAATACTACAATGCGGAAAAATTCCGCGGATTGCATATTTGATGACTCGGGATTAAAAAAAAATGGAGTACTGAACCTGAATATCCCTACTGTTAGTGCAAAAAGTCGTATGTAAACATTGAGTGTTTTATGGAAAGCATAAAAACTATTTGTTCCGTTATGATTTATTAGTATAATTTCATAATTGATTGTCCTCTGCTATTTTTCATCTTAGCAGAATGATTACGACATTTTATACTAACATTAATAGTATGTAACTAATCGACATGTTTTCATTCGTAAAATCTATGTTAGAAAACTCCATTTTATTAAGAAATAACAAAATCTAAACTTTTTGTTTGTACAGAGTTAAAGAGACCAATGTTTTTCCTCAGCCAAAACAAAAATATTCATGCCGGAATATTTAATTATATGTTTTAAATAACACATAAACTCGATACTATGACGAGCTGTTTGAAATTCAATAGAAATAAATACAATCACAAATAAGATTTTTCTTTTTTACAAACTCAAGAGTACAAATTAATTTAAATTTATTAAATTTATTGAATACATTTATTTTATTTTATTTTATTTATTTTTATTTTATTTTATTGTATTTATTATTATTAAGTTTCTGTATTATTTTTTTTTTTATTGTAAATAGAGTGTGAGTGTGCTTTCTCTGAACACTATTATAAATGTCCTTGATGTGACAGAATGTAATATTTCTAAATAAACAAATATATATAAAAAAAAAAAAAAAATATTGAAAATTACACGAAATCAAAGTTACGTTTGGAATCGACGAAACAATACAGTATAAATTAACTCTTTGAATAAAATCTAAAACTTTATAACCCCATAAAACTATTGTCATAACCTAACTCCCACTCCATATGATCAGTGTCTTTCACACTTCACTGCCATTCTATCGTTAACAATTATTTATATCAATTTTAATTATTAAATGGAATTTAATGAAATTCATATTAGGAAATTTCTATACAATTCTCCAAATTTCTATTTTTTTAAAGTTTGGGTGAAATTGAATGGGCGCTTTTCAAACCATAGGCTTTCCAAATAATATGTTTGCTGATTCAAAAGCGAAAGTATTTTTTCTAGAAGAAGTGAATAGAATTTGATAAAATTCATACCTACTTGATTATCTGTTTACCAATCACTAACTTCCCTCCAAATTTGAGCCAAATCGAACATGCAGTTTTAGAGATATAGACGCATCAAAGAAAACACGTTTGCGCATGTAAACGAGGAATCATTGGACAGATTTCAATAAAATTAACAATAAATTATTTTTTCACCATTGCCTACCTTTTATCCAACTTTGAGCTACATCTAACGAGCCCTTTCTGAAATATTAGTATATAAAATTTAAACAATATGAGCGGAATTGATGTGGGACCATTTAGGCACCAATCCGCATAATCCCTGAATATTTCATGAAAATTCGACGAACGGTACTAGATGATATGCCCGTCACATCGATTTGACAGATACAGACAGACAGATGTCGAACCAAATTTGATCCTTGATGCCAGAAACGTAAAACGTGAGTGAAAATTTTCGATTCTGAGCACAAATTTTTTTTTTTTAAATCAGCACACACCTCTCACCTTGCTCTCGCACAAACCTTCGGTAGTGAGGAGGCAATGTTCCACACTAAGAATTAGGCTTTTTTCTTTTTACTGAATATTTTGCTTTTTCGTGGGATAAGAATACATTCCACACTACTGTTTTAAAAAATGAAAACAAAATTAATTAGAAATTCTTTCATTGTATTCGGTGGTTTATTTAATGGTTAAATAAAATTGCTTATTTCCTAAATTATATTATTTTGGAAATGTACTTCACAAAAGTTAGGAATTAATATCTAATGGTACATCCTTTTTTTCTCTACCACCATAAGTATTTTTTTATTCTTTGCCAAACATAGATTTTAAATGAATAAGGTTTTTCAGTTTTAACTTTTCTGCTATTTTTAAAATTTTCTTCCACATTTTCTCGTCACTTTGAAAAGCTCCACAGCTGTAAACTTTCTAAGACAGGTTTTGCCAGTAGTTTCCAATAGGGTTTAGGTCTAGTGAATGTGGTTGCCACTCCAAACCATTAGTGTTCATTTCCCGAAAACTATTTTCAGTATATCGATATATGAAAGAGGTAATGTGTTAAAATAATAATCTCTACTCGGAAACCACGTTTTCTCGGTTATAATGAGGTTTACATAAAACGAACTGTTCATCCGCTGATGGCATCGCAACAAAAGGTAACTTCCAGATGTAGTCATTGCTTCCCAAACCACATCAGTAGTGTATTTATATGCTTTCTTGAATTTTGATAGTATAAAATAAATTTTACGTATACAAATGTTTCCTGTAAACAACCTGATCCATCTATGATGTCAACATTGCTTTAAAGGGTCAGAGAAAGTCTTTTTGTATTAATAAAATAGTTTGTTGACATATCGTTTTGATTATAATGTTTTTGTTCCGTTTCATCGCAACAAGATATATATATATATATATATATATATATATATTTTATAATAGAGATTATTTTAGTCTATACTAACATATTAATACTATGCTATTATAGTATTAATATTCGTACTAGACTGAAACGACAAGAAACCGCTCGACGTTTCCGATTACTTCAGCACATACTATACAAGCGCTCTATACTTCCAATTAATTACAAAAGACTCATATACATGACTATAATAAAGCCTATTTGGACTACGGAGTGGAGGTATGGGGCTCCACTAAACCATCGAATTCCTCTCGTATCCAATCCTTACAATCCAAAATCCTTCGTAAAATCCTCAATGCTCCCTACTTTGTTACAAATAGAACCATCCATAATGACCTTAATGTTTCTTTTGTTTCTGATCTGGCCCAATCCAGATCCAATTCTTCCATAATAAACTTCAGAATCATCCCAACCCTCTCGTTTCTAACCTTGCTTCTTCTTCAATTCCTGATAACCAAAAAAGGATTGATGAGTATGCTGTGTATGGAGAAACCCTATTTAGCAGAGCAGCACTGCTTTTAATAAAGTATTTCTCTCTTTTTATAAATCCTTATGAAATTTTCCAGTTTGTATTTAATAAAAGCTATACAACACACTAGATAAAGTGTCTTATCATTATAATCACAGTCTGTTAATACGATTCCTAAATCCCTGAATATTTTACGATTTAACCTTGTAGAGTGGGATGACTTACATACCGGGTCCCGGGTGAGGATGCCATCACCGCGTTCCCTGGCAAGCTCTGTGAGATTTGGCACTCTCCGCTGTTCACATATTTTCCGTTAGCCTGTAGTATGTGTGGCTCAACTGGATTTACGTGGTGCTTAGTATTCTTATATCGTCTTATGGTGTTCCTTATTGAATCTTTGTTTCTTATTTTGTAATTGATAGCGATAATTGATTATAAGAAACGTGAGTTCAGAATTAATTTCTCTTTTACTTATTTTTTTTAATTTGTAGCCGTTTAAATTCTTTTGATAATTCCTCATCACTCAGGTGGGCATGCTCATCAATTGATGAAGGGTTTTGCGATCTACTTATCATACATATAAATGCCCAATACTTTCATGATACACTAGCAAAAAAACACACATAATTTCAAAAAAAAAATATTCATGTATGACTATTCATGAGTATCTACGGAGCGTCAATGAGCAAGAATTTTAATCTTTTAAAAAAGGAGATTAATTATTTTTTCTATGAGCATGAAAGGTGTGGCCACCATGTTACCATGTTTACCCTCATCATTATTTTAAAGTATGCCTTTAAAGACCATTTAATGACATTTCAAAGAATCATCAGAAATTTTTCAGGAAACGAATGTCTTAAGAAACTAAGAACAAGTGAATGGGCATTGGTACCAAAGGTATCCCCGAAGAATGAAATAATTAGCTACATTCAAAATCAGTGAACAAAATTCAATACGCTGCAGCTTTGCTACACCTGGTTCCACTTGAGCATTTTTCTTTTTAAGATTTTTAGGAAATTTGGTTTTATTTTCCTTTTTTTTTTTTTTTTTTTTGCGTTCTTCCTTACCTCGGCTTTTAGGCTATACTGGATTTTCCCGGCCCTGGGGATGAAGGGTTGAATTTTAAATCCCCCTCCCCCGCATCTGGACGCGAACTCGTACTTTTTAATCTGTCATATCTTCGGTTATCTGGTTGTCGGGCAACTCGCAGTGCTGTGCACATGCAGCTTAGCCTATTCAGCCACATCACTCCCTAATTAGGTAATTTACTAAACGTAATAAAAATTAGGAAACGTAATATAAATTAGGAAACGTAATAAAAAAAATGCAGCACTCAAAATAAAAATAAAATATTTTTTTTTAATTTAAAAAGAAATGTGTACAGCATAATCACTCTATATTTGTAAGAATCTTTTGTAAAATATTTAAAAAGGTACTTGCCCGTAAAAAGAAAAATTATCACAGCTAATCGTTTAAGCTGATGTTATTTTTAACTTTTAAAATCTGAAAACTTTCATTCTGTTTCCCTTCCTAACTACACACTAATCCGCCACGACCGGACGAGCCGGACTGGCGGAGGTATAGCTTTGTATGTTCACAAATGCCTGAAGATCCGAATACTCCACTGGTCTGCTCCATCCGATCACCTACATGTAGAGTTCCTAATCGTTGAAATTTCCTTTGGTACATCTCCTATCCTTTACGTCGTAGTGTATAGACCTCCTCTTGTTCCCTTTGATCCGTCATTTGAATCATCCCTCTTCAACTTTGTTCCTCTTTATACCAAAATAATCATTTCCGGCGACCTAAACACTAATTTCCTTTCCGACTCCAGCGATCAATCATACCGCGAAAACCTTTTTTCTATTTTCACCTTTTCATTGTTCCTTTTTCTTCCACTCATCACACCCCCAGTTCCAATACTTGGTTGGAGCATTACATTATCGACTCCTCTCAGAACCTCCTTTATTCTTCACAAGTACCGGTCTCCTTTTTATCCTCTCATGACCTGATCCAAATTTTATATAATATCCATACTCCTCCTATCCTACCTAGAACCATAACTTTCCGTAATATTGATGTCCTCACTCGTGAAAAAATCTTACCCTACCTGGAAAAGCTTGATTGGAATGGAATATATTTCTGTTCCTGTATTGACTCTATGGTTGACATTTTCACTTCCAACCTCCTTAATATCATCGATGCCCGTGCTCCCATTAAATCCTGGAACTTTCATCGCCCCCCGGCTGCCTGGATGTGTCAGCAAATTAAAATGCGTTTGCCAAAATACAAGAAGACCTAAATCGGATTTGTGCCTGGGCAAGTGAACATGTATTAAGGTTAAACACTGCTAAAACCCAAGCCATTGTCATTGGTTACAAACCCCTTCTCAGATCCAATACCAACATTCCTCCCCTGTACCTAAATTACCAACCCATCACCTTCAATCATTAATTCATCTTCAGTTAAAAACTTAGGTGGTTTCATAGATCAAACCCTCTTCTGGAATCACCATATTTCCCACATATCCCGACGTTCAATTTCCATCCTGAAACTCTTCCATTGCATCCGTTATCTTCTTCCCATGTCCACACGTAGACTCCTAGTATCCGCTCTTATCTTCCCCCACATTAACTACGGCTGCGTAGTGTACGGTGGCCTCTCATCGAAACTTGGAGACATACTGAAAAAATCATGAATGGCTTAGTACGATTTGTCAATAGAACCCCGAGGCATTCTCGTGTTTTCCACTACTACGTCGTGTCAGGGTGGCTCTTTCCCTCCTTCAAAAGACAATATTTCTAGGTACATTCCTTTAAAAATAATCTATAATCATCGTTCGTCCTGAATCTCCTTCCATTCTCCTTCAATTCCATCCTGATTTCAATCTCCTTCAATTCGAGTCATCTATCCACTCCCTCTCTATAAGATCTCGTCCTTCTGACCGTTATACCCCTTTCCACAATTCGGCCTTATTTCAACACTCCTTTATTGTGCACTCCACCACCGTTTGGAATTCCATCCCACTTAAAATCTGCAATGCACCATCCTTGTCCATATTTAAAACCCTCTCATTCCAATTCCTCCTTACAATTCAATCAGACGCTGGGTAGCCATTTATCATGTATATTATAAATGTATATAATCTCCTCTATATGTATATTATCTTTTATTTTCTCCAATCACTCTAAATCTAAGGATTTAGATTATATAGGACTTGTATACTATTTACAATACTATCATTGTATTCTTTGAACATATTAAGGTACATATATAAATCATTTGAAGTAAATATTTATCCATTCTTCTATTATTATTTTTTTCATTAATACAACGGTATGACAACAAAAGTAATTTGTCGTTCATTTCAAGTTTCATTTAGAATTCCATAGTTTGTTGTTTGTAGCAACAATGTTAACCTTATTGCTCATATTATGTCATTAATATATCTGTATAGTTATGTAAATACTTCTGTTATTACTTATTTTTTTGTTTTTTTAATTGTAATATGCATTTTGGCCAGATGTTATGTTAATTTGTATGTACAATATTGTTATTCTCAAGGGACTTTGTCCCAGAATAAAGTTGATTCGTCTATTCTATTACATAATTTTATTTAACACTTACTATATGTTTGTCATCCATGGTCTCATGTTAGTTATCCATTAGCTTGGTCAAGGATCAAACTCTCAACTTTGACTACTATGGCAACTTATAAGATAAAGAGGAGGAAAAATATTTCCTGAAGCGTATAAATAAAAATGAATAAAGAATGATCTATGAATTGGGAGTGATTATTTATTGAACTAGACATATAAGCAAAATGTAAGGAGAGATTAATTAAAGAAAAAAGGTCAAAACTAGAAAATAATAGGATACTATTATTATTAATATATTAACTATAGATTGTTTAGTAACTTATAAAAAATATCACCACATAAAAGCTATTATAAAATTACTTCTATTTTTATATAGGTTTTATTTTTGCTTAAGTGGCCGTTTTGATGACTAACAAAAACCATTTAATTAAGCACCATAAACGAAATAAGAAATAAAGAATATCACGTCTCATATAAGAGTATTTGATTTACGTGAAGAGTTTAAGTCGCCAATCCAATAACTTCAAGTTTTGATTTATCTGCAAATACTTCGAGATTTACTGTGCTTTGAACTTGTGTCCATTTCCAACTTCCACAAATACCACATTGACATATTGGATCCATTAAAAAGTAAAAGTAGTAATTTCGTGGAGCAATTTTTAGCGTCCAAGTCATCAACCACTCAAGCAACTTGCATTAGTTTCTTCTGATGGGTTATAATTCAAAAAGCTTGAGTAATCATTTTTTTGCATCACCGGTGTGAGTGTACTTATACAACTTACACTTATACAATTAAATTATCATTGTTCGTCTTAATGGACACAAAGTATAATGAGTAGCGAAATTTCGCAGACGATTAAATTCAAAAATTTTATTAAGATTAATATTGAGATCTCAAGAAATCTCAAATAAGGAGGTGTACAATGCTACGATAAAGCCAATTATGATGTACGACTGCGAGATCTGAACACTAACCAGAACCATAGAAAAAAAAGTATTGAAAAGTTTGAGAGAAAATCCCCCGAACGATATAACCGTAGCAATAAGGGATCAGAGTACTAACGCAGCGAGAAGGAGAACCATTAAAGAGCTGCTTATAGAAACTGGTCAATCAATATATCATGATACGGAAGCAAGACGGTAAAGATGGAGCATGAACATGTAACTCGAAGGAATCTATCAGGAAACCTCTTGTCAACAATGAATGCCTCGATAGTAGACAAAGGAATCCATCGAAGACAAAAAAACAAATGGATAGATCGAATTAACAAGGATATAATAGAATTGCATGCAGGTTACTGGGAAGAAATAGCCAGAAATACGCAAAGATGGATAATGCTGGTTAAGGCGATAAATGATCTAAAAGTAGCTCTAAGATAAATAAAAAATGTTGGTGTAACATATGATCTTCCGTTCGTAATGCAGGTTTCTCAAACTATTGCTTGCGGGCGCATATAGCAGGAGCTATTTACATACGTCCGAGCAAAGTTTTGTACTTATCAAAAAAATAAATAATTTATATAAAATTTTACTCAAGTTTTTAAAACGTATTGAGATATTCTATAAATCTTCTACCCTGGCCAGTGTCTGTTGAATGTATTATTCGTCACTCTTGCAATTGTTTGCAAAACTCGTACTGTTGTTATGTGCAATTCATATTGACATCACTGGAGATAAGGCATAGCAGACTTTGAAGATCATTCAATTGTATATTTATACACTTTATACACCGAGTTTAATAACAACGATTTTAACAATTCTAGCGATAGATTCATTTTCGAGAAAATCGCTAAAATGTGTTAAATCAATAATATAATGTGGCACTTCCGGTTTGCCGTTTTTATTAAAAAGTTGCTGTAACTTATAAAAACCTTAAGTACGCAATTTCAGTTTCGTTCGACTTTTGGATTTTGAGCTAGAGTGTTCGAAGACACACAGACCATTTTGCGAGACTAGCTCATTTGGACTCAGGAGATCTCAAAACGTGTATTTGCGTTGAAAACTCAAAAAAATTGTTACGATCGCAATACTGTCCATTAATAAATATTTCATATAGAGGTAAGTGAAAGTAAAAAAATCAATAGGGAATATTTTCAGGAAAAATAACATAAGGCATGAGTTTTTATGTCGGTGTAATTAGGAAAATGAGAATTAGTCAAACATAAAACATAAATAAACATTTGGAAATACAGAGCCAGTAATTAATAGTAAACTAAACTTTTTGATATCCAGAGAAAACAATTAATAATTATACTCACTTTTGAGTTCAGAACTTTTTTTCAGTAATATGTGTATGAACCATAGAGTAAATCTTTCTAAAGTATTTCAACTGAGTTCATAAAAGTTTCAGTCAGTTTAGAAATAATAATTTTAGAATTGAGAAGATATTTGAAATGAAGATAACGCGTAAAAATTTTAAAAAGCCATACCATTTAAGTTGTACATATCACAACTCTATATGTGTATATATTTCTTGTTTTTACAAGTCATGAATTTGATTTATAATGTCCACCTTATAATTATCCATAGGAGTAATTATTTTTTTTTTTAAATTTCTTTATTGAGTATTATAACTATCTGTCTGTTGGACATTGGTTATAGTGAGGTAGGATGACATTCACACTATATGTACAAAAAATAAAACAAATAGAACAAAATAATAATCAAAAGTATATACAATAGACAATAAAATAAAATAACCTAAAAAATAAGAAAATTAAAACTAAGAAGAAAAAAAACACATGCATACCTATATACAATCAGGCGAGAGAACTCCAGGAGAACCCTGCGCTACTCTCCCAACCGCGTCACTGGTACTAAAGCCAGCGGAGATTGGTCGAGAGCACTTTAGCCACATACACACATGTCTTGAGTGAAGAATCTGGCCATTGCCAGAACTCCAATTTATACAATCTACAAAAGGTCGCGAGGCCACTGCCGTTTCAACCTTCTTGGAGGATTATAGGGATGGGAGGTGCTTGATAGGGATTGTGCAAGAGGACTTGGGTGATAAGTAAGGTTCTGGTGAAATTTGGAGAATTTTTCTGGGATAAGGTCTAGGACAAATGGGATGTTGAGGTCATGATGTAGGGTTTTGTTGGTACCATAGAAAGGAGCATCGACTATTGTTCGAAGGACTTTAGACTGGAAGGATTGGATGCGCTTGATGTTGGAAAATTTTGCTGATCCCCACAGTTCTAGTCCGTAAGTCCAAATAGGTTTCAGTATTGTCTTGTAGATCAGTAGCTTGTTGCGGAGTAAATATTAAATACTTTATTAAAATGTGGAATCAAAGTCAGTGGTCACATGGCAATGATCTTCTAACTCGACATTACCATCCACCCTTTTCTTTCGAGATGGCGCAAAAAATGTATGTTGATATAGAATGTCGCGCCCAACGAATTTAACAATTTAGGTGCAACTTGACTAAAATCCAATTCTCGTTGTCCTTTAAATTTATATTTAGAACATATTTCACCGAAAATTATTTTCCTTTCAAGATGGCGGCCGAAAGATCTGTGTCGTATAGACTGCACCCTCTGAACGGATGCAACTGAATTTATCTATACACATTTCACCGAAAAAAACCTAGATAAAACATTATGAGCAGTGGTAAAATTAGATTTTCGAAAAACTCAAAAAGTGTGCAGTTGGTTATTGTATGGGTATTTAAAATTTTACAAAATTTCAGAAAATTTAAAAAAAGAGTTGTTGAAATCGGACGATTTGGTGCAAAGATATGTTGCTTTAAATATTTTCCTTGCGCCTGCTGTAAAGCTGATATCCTTTATTTTTTTTAGGAAAGGCTAATTACTAATAATGAAAAAAAATATATACCTATATTACCAATTATCTTTACTTTCCTCTATTTGACAAGGAAAGAAGTGTTACATATGATGTATAACTGTTTGGAAATTATAAACAATTATGTAATAATTCACATGTTTTTTATTTTGTTTCGGTTGCAAAATGTTGTTACTAAAATGATTTTACTTAGTGAACAAAAAGTAACGAATTAAGAATATATTCTAGGAATATATAAACTCATTCTTCAGGACTCTTCTTCAACTGTTTGAGTACACTCGTTCATCTAAAACTGTCGAAGGTGGATGATATGTCAAACAGGAGAAGTATAACACACTTCTCCGTTTCTTCAACTTCACGGCGCACTCTCAGCAGGGCCTTTTGTTCATCTGTCTTTCATGCATCCGTACTATCGCTTACATACAAATTATTGATACCATGGGAGTTGTCTGAATTCGCCATCAGCCTAAAAGCTAAAGCCTGGAGGTAGAAACTTATCGCACATTGATTAGTTCAGTCCAATACGCGGTTTGCTAACTTGCTAAATATGGAATCACAACATCACGTCACTCCTTTCCTTGGACTAGACATCATAAGATCGCTCACCGTTACTGCGTGGCTCCTAGCGACAAATTCACCGATCTGAATTCTCTATTTGTTCTATTGGATTCTCTGTGGCTTCCAAAGGTCTAGATATATCTATGCCTCCATCCCCCGATTTTCTGGTATAGCCATCCTAAAGCTGGTGCCATTGTGGTGCACCATTCGCTACAAGAGCCTCCATAGCTTTCAGCACAGGTATCAGCTATAATTTCTGCCGGATTATAATAAGCTCAGCTGGGAGCATGCCGTGGATCATCTATAACGCAAGCTTTTTCAGGATCACCTTCTCGAAAAGTGTAAGGATTCCACAATTTCTTTTTTTATTTTATCTATCTGGTAAAGTTACTATAATTTAACAAAATATTTTATCTTGCTGTTAATACCGTCATAGACACTAATAACTAATTGCCATTTTTAATAGAGGTGGAGAACCTCAGGCCTCCAACCGTTTTTACTCGGTTTTCATTAATTTAGCACTAGAATTAATTATATAGAATAGCTTAAAAATATGCAAAATTCTTGACAGGAAGGGATGAAGCTGGGTACTCCTATCCCTCACGACGATCTAGCCACTACCTGTACACTTACCGACAGCAGACTCGCTGATTGTCGTTGCTTATGACAGGTGTCGGTGAAGATATCAAGTTGAAAAAAAATAAATACAGATTACAAAATTATCATAGTTTTAACTAAAACAAAAACATTTACATTTAAATGGATTCATAAATGATGTATTGTTATGTTGGAATGTTTATGCTTATATGACTCGTTAAATGTATGAAGAAATAATTTCTCAATAAACATTTACTATTATCTTTTAGTGAAGTACCTATTGCGTTAGTTGGCATTTTTTTTTAACATCCAGTCTACAGTAAGTCTAATTAAAAAGGCATGAGCTGTTGAATATATTGCCGTACTCTAAAAGCAATTTTCCACATCAATTGAAGACAGTTAAAACTCTTGAAATTGCAGTAGGATAGTTATTTCTCAATAAAAAATTGATGTTCATACTTTAAGTATGAAATAGTTGAAATGCTTTCTGTAATCTGTACCAGCTATAAATTGAAAAGTGCAATACTATTTTTAAAAAAAAATATGTTATGCTACACTTCCTAACGGTGGAAAATTAAGTACTCTACTTAGCAAGTTCTATTACCATAAATTTTTATTTAATCGTCAAATGATTGATTACATTCAAATCTAAACAGATAGGTAATAAAAATATTTAACCGGTTAAATTCATTTATAATGATATTTTATGTTTATTTTCTTTATTTAAAAAACTGTTGAAATATTTCCGTTTATCCTTATCTGCTTCCCTTATTATGTTTTACGCGTACTAATTGCAAATATAGTATATTTGTAAAAAACATTAATAATAATAATAATAATAATAATAATAATAATAATAAAGTGATATTATAGATAATAGAGAATAGGAGATAAGCAATCACCTGAATACATTACCATTTCAAGAGGTATATACCAGGGAGACTGCCTCAGCCCCCTTTGGTTTTGTCTTGCGATGCCACCCTGTCGCAAAGGACCACAAGACTGCAAGAACCGGCAACTAGTTCGAGTTCGGGCTTGGGCGAGACTATTTCTTCTCCCGCACGAACCCGGCAACAGAGACCAAGAGGTGCTCGAAGGATGAAATGGACGCCAGAAATGAACAAGGCTGTCATCCAGGCATATCTTTTGGCAACAAAATTGGAAACAGATAAGACGGGATACCTAGGAAGGATTCAACAGTATTGGCAAGAACTATATCCACAGATGACTATGAGTTCACAAAGGATAAGTGACCAAGTTAGAGTGATCCGTTCAAGAAAATTTCTATCTGAAGTAGAAACAGAAAATATCAAAATAGTAGTATCTGAACGATTAGGAATGGTGCAAATTGAAAATGAAGAGCAGCCAACAGAACCTTTTCTAGAAAGATCGATGGCAATAGAGGCAGCTCCTCCAGAAGAAGAAGACAAAGACATTGACAAACTAGTGGAATCATTATTATCCCAGCATGTGATTTATGAGGGGATACCGCTTGATGTTAGACCAATCCTCTCAAAGATTCCCTATAGCTTCAAATCAAGGTTGACTGTGAATCGGGTTAATGAGGCTCTGAGTAGAATTATTGTAGATTACCCAGAAATGACTGTCGAAGCTGTTTGTCATTGGGCCTATGTTGCAGCTAGTGTCATTATTATTGAACTTGGCTTGGAAAAACAAGGAAAAAAGAAAGATAAAAATCATACAAAACTTCCACGCTGGCAGAGAAGATTGGAAAATAAAATAGCTTCGCTCAGGGCAAATATTGGAGTCATAACGAGTTATATCAGGAACCCCGTTGGAGCAAGTACAAAAGTAAAACGAAAAATCGACGAAATAGTTGTACTACAAATAGGGGTGGTGTTAGAATCTGAGCTCAACGAAAAACTGGCTTTACATGCTGATATACTGAAGCAAAAACTTGCAGTTTATGCAAACAGAATACGAAGATATAAAAAGTCGTTACTTCGAAAACAGCAGAACAAAATGTTCAAAAACAGTGAGCAGCAGTTTTATCGGAGCTTAGGTAATGATAATAAGGGAGGTGCAAATTGTTCATTAACTGACAATATTATAGAGTATTGGAAAGAGCTTTGGGAGCACAATGTAGAGCATAATAATGAAAACGAATGGTTAAAATTAGTAAATGCTGAACTTCAGGAGAAACCTCAAATGCCAGAATTCGAAATCTCGAAAGAGGATGTAATCATCGCTACGAAGAAAATGAAAAATTGGAAAGCGCCGGGTAGTGATAGAATTCAGAATTACTGGTTAAAGAATCTATCCTGCCTGCATGAAACACTTGCAATGAATTATAAAAAAATGATAACAGGGCAGATAGACATTCCCAAAACGTTTTGTGAGGGCGTTACTGTGCTGATTCCCAAAAAAGTAGGAGATCGATTGGACCCCCAAGATTTTCGGCCAATCACTTGCCTCAACGGTGTGTATAAGATTTTAACATCCATCCTCACAAGTAAAATTGAAGTTCACCTGCAAACCAATAATTTGATTCCACTCGAGCAGCTTGGCTGTAGAAAAGGAGCCCAAGGGTGTAAAGAACTTTTGCTCATCGATTCATTCGTTGCAGATCAGACGACCATGAATAAAAGAAATTAGTCAATAGCCTGGGTTGATTACAAAAAAGCATTTGACTCAGTTCCTCATTGTTGGCTTTTAAAAGTTCTGGATTTATATAAAATCCATCCTTATATTAAAGAACTTCTGAGGAAATTGATGGACAACTGGAAAACAAGACAGAGAATAGGAGATAAGCAATCACCTGAATACATTACCATTTCAAGAGGTATATACCAGGGAGACTGCCTCAGCCCCCTTTGGTTTTGTCTTGCGATGGCTCCATTGTCAATTTTATTAAATCGTGAAGAAAATGGATACAAAGTAAAATTTAATGAATTAAGTGCAATGATCAGTCATAGCTTTTATATGGACGATTTAAAACTCTACGCAAAGAATAAATCCCAGCTCCAGTCTATGCTAAAGACAGTCAGCCACTTTAGTGACTCCATACAGATGTCCCTTGGGACTGAGAAATGCGCAGTTCTTCACGTTATAAAAGGAAAACCAAATAATTCCGAAAACTTGTTAAATGAATAATATCATATTAAGAACCTTCAGAAAGAAGATATGTATAAATATCTAGGGATAGAACAGCATTTAAAAATAGCTAGAAAGGATGTAAAAGGTAAATTGATAGGTTCATTTAAAAAAAGACTAAAGATCATCCTTAGAACACATCTTTCTTCAGGTTTAATGATAAAAGCTATAAATACATGGGTTATTCCTTCCTTATCTTAAAGCTTTGGAATTCTAAAATGGTCCACAACGTCACTCCAGGAATTAGATAGGTTAATAAGAACAAGTATGACGGGTTCCAGAATGCACCACCCGACTGCATCTATGGCAAGGCTTTACCTGCCAAGAAAGGAAGGAGGGAGAGGTCTTACAAATATTGAAGAGTCTTGTCGAAATCAAGAAAAGAACCTAAGGGAGTACTTTAAACAAAGCGCAGTGCCGTGTCATAAGATAATCTGCAATCTCGATCGCGGGCACACTGCTCTACAAATTAGCCTCTCATGAAACTGCGCCAATCTTTGTTACCGACAAAGACCGCATGGAAGAATGGAAGTCAAAAGCATTACATGGAAGGTTTTTTCACCAGCTTCAGCAGACTGAAATAGATAAATCTTTGTCTGTTAGCTGGCTGGTAGGAGGAAGTCTGTTTCCCGATACTGAAGGTTTTTTAATTGCAATCCAGGACCAGGTTATAGCTACCAGATCCTACTGGCGACACGTCTTGAAGCAACAGAATGTATCGAACAAATGTAGGCTCTGTGCAAGCACATATGAGTCCATTCAACACATAACTGGAGGCTGCGGAGCTCTTGCAGGTACAGAATACCTAAAAAGACATGAAGATGTTGCCAAAGTCTATCACCAGGCAATTAGTCTAAAAATTAAATTATTAAACGACTCGAAGCCCTACTATAAATATTGCCCTAAAGGTATTTGCCAGAAAGATGACTTAAAATTATATTGGAACCAATCGTTCATAACAGACCATCTCGTGATCCACAACAGACCTGATATTGTATTAATTGACGGTAATATTAAGGTGGCTGAAATTATAGATATCGCTGTGCCAAATGACGGAAACATTAAATCAGTCTGCGCAGAAAAAATTCGGAAATATCAAGATCTAGCAGCTGAGTTAAAAAGTTTGTATAAACTTAATAAAGTAACCGTTAGGGGCATCGTGATCTCCAGCAATGGCCTGGTACCGGTGTCTACTGTGGAAGCTACTGACAGGCTGGGCCTCCCAACTCATGTAATAAAGGAAGCTCAGAAAGCGGTGCTGCTGAATACTGCCAGAATTGTAAGAAGCTTTCTCAACATTCAATAGTAATTAAAATTGAACATACCTGAGGTAGTTGGAGTTGATTCTCCCCCTCTCAAGTAAACAAAAAAAAAACCTTTTGTAAAAGTGTTGACAAATAAAATAATAATAATGGCATCAGGTATATGCTTCCGAAAAAGAATGACTTAAACATGCGTCCTGAAGATTTTCGGCCGATAACGTGTTTAAATGGTCTGTATAAAATTCTAACTTCCATCTTGGCAACTAAGATATATGAGCATCTCGAAAGCTCGTCAGCCACAGCTGGTACATTGATGACCTTAAACTATATGCGAAAAACAAAGACCAATTACAAAGTATGGTTGAAGCCGTTTCATCTTTTAGTAGTGATATAGGCATGTCACTCAGTCTGGATAAATGTGCGGTACTCCATGTAACCAAAGGAAAAGTGGTTAATATGCAGAATATTCTAATCAATGAAAAAGAGTACATCAGGGATCTTGAAGACAATAGGTTATATAAATATCTGGGAATGCAGCAACATCTTAAAATTGCAAGAAAAGATATGCAACAAGACCTTCTGACAATGTTCAAAATTAGATTGCGGAAAGTGCTCAAAACCCAGCTAACCGGGAAACAAAAAATCAAGGCTATTAACACCTGGGCAATACCTGCTCTCGGTTATAGTTTCGGCATATTGCACTGGTCAAACACCAGCCTACAGGAGATCGACCGCCTTGTGCGAACAACTCTCACACAAGAACTGGCCCACCATCCAATATCATCCAAAGCTCGTCTGTATTTGCATAGGAAAGAAGGAGGACGTGGTTTGCTAAATATCGAAGAAGCTTGCAGCAAGCAGGAAGCGGCCCTACGCCGATACTTTCTTACAAAAACAACTGAGGTTTACCTCGCAATCTCAAGATTGGATTATGGTCTAACCGAACTTAACCTGAGCAATCGTGAGGTCTATACAATCGTGTCAGAAAACGAACGCTTGATAGAATGGAAAAATAAATCTCTGCATGGAAGATTCTACAGCAAATTAAATGATAGCTCGATTGACAAGGAAATATCCATTGAATGGCTGAAAGTTGGAAAGATATTCTCCGAGACAGAAGGATTTCTGCTCGCCATCCAAGACCAAGTTATTGCTACTAGATCATATAGAAGGCATGTTCTTAAAGACGCAACAACTACGGATAAATGTCGATTATGCTCAGTGACGTTGGAATCAATCCAACATATCACAGGTGGGTGTGGAGTGTTGGCTGGCACCGAGTATCTCCAGAGGCATAACAATGTGGCTAGAATTTTTCATCAGGCTCTGACGGTGAAGTTCAACTTATTAGATGACAAAACTCCATATTATAAGTACCACCCAAATAAACTCCTCCAAAAAGGTAGTCTCAAGCTCTACTGGGATGAATCGATAATAACTGACCATACTGTGCGTCACAATAAACCAGACATCCTTCTGATAGACATGAGAGAGAAAAGAGCAGAGCTTATTGATGTCGGGATCCCCAATGATAATAATATAAGCTCCACTGTTGGAGAAAAACTGAGAAAATACCAGGAACTGGCTATCGAACTGAAGGAATATCATTTGGGGAGCGTCACCACCACTCCAATTATAATATCCTCCAATGGATTGATACCAAAGACAACAGTGGCAGGCACGATGGGATTAAAATTACCTCTTGAAGTGCTGAAAGAGGCTCAACACTCAGTTCTCTTGGAATACGGAGCGTATTGTTCGAAAGTTTTTAAATATCTAAAAAGTAATAGATATTAATCTGAAGTGGCTGGACTTCTGGTATCCCACCTCAGAAACTTACCCCGCAAACCGAGAATAAAGAATGGAAATAATAATAATAAAAGGCTTAGCGAACCCGAAGGTTCGATGCCGACACCACCAATCGCTTATTACACACCTCCCTCCACCGTTCGCCGTCCAAACTCAGTCCCTTCAGATCGGCTTTAATGCAATCTTCCCACCTTCGCTTCGGTCTACCCCTCGGACGCTTACCATTCGGCACAGCAAATATTAACCTTTTAGGAATTCTCTCGTTACTAAGCCCAACAACTTTACACGCCCATTTGATTCGCCGCGATGAAATTACCTCAATTATATTACCCGGATACAGCTCACGCAATTCGGCGTTGTGTAACCGTCTGAACTCTCCGGTTAACTCATCCTTCTTCGGTCCGAATATTCTACGCAATACTTTATTTTCAAAAACCTTGAGACGCTGCTCATCCCTTAATGTAAGCGGCCAAGTTTCGCATCCATAAAGAACTGTAGGCATGATAATTGTTTTATAGATTCTAATTTTTAAGTTCCGGGACAAGAGGAGCGAACTAAGTAGTTTTGTCACAGAAAAATAACAAGCATTTCCCGCCTTCAGTCTAACCTTAATCTCTTCTTCAATTTCGTTTTTTCTAGTTATCGTAGAACCTAGATACCTAAATTTATCTACCTGTTCAAACATATTACCATCTATATCGATATCACCAGTAGTATCGCCATTTTTGCAGCTAACCATATATTTTGTTTTATCCACGTTTATTTCGAGTCCTAGTTCTTTACCGGACGTTCATTAACGTTGTCGTATTTAGTTTTATAGTTTCAAGGTCTTCGCTTAACAGTACCAGATCATCAGCATAGCCCAGCACGGATGTTGTCCCACTCAGATCCAACCCTTTCTCGGTACGCATTACCTCCCTAATGGCATGTTCTAATGCCAAATTGAACAGGACAGGCGAAAGGGATTCCCCCTGTTTTAAACCCGAACGAACCTCAAATTTTTCGGACAAATTATTACCGATTCTAACTTTATTGAGCGTCAAGCACATCCTGACTAGATTTACTAGTTTTTTTGGAATCCCCTGCTCAATTAGAATATTATACAGTTTTTGGAGGTCAATAGAATCGTAAGCCTTTTTAAAATCTATATAAAGCTGGTGAAAAATACCATTATACTCCAATTTTTGCTCTAATATTTGCCGTAAAGAAAATATTTGATCAATAGTCGAGCGATTCCGTCTAAATCCGCATTGGTAGTCTCCGATAATTTCCTCCGCGTATTCCGTGATTCGACTGGTTAAGATTGAAGTGAATATTTTATAACATACCGGAAGGAGTGAAATTCCTCGATAGTTATTACAATCCGTCCTCGGACCCTTTTTGTGAATCGGAATAAGAATAGATTCTTTCCATTCTTCAGGTGATTTCTCGTTCACCCAGATCTTTTTAACCAACCGATGTATTTTAGAAACTCCAGCTTCCCCGCATGCCTTAATTAGTTCTGTTGGAATATTATCGGTTCCCGCTGCTTTATAAGATTTTAATTTTCCGATAGCTACTTCAACTTCCTCCTTACTTGGTCCTTCTATTAACGGTTCAGCACTCTGGTACTCAGAAGGAGGACACAGGTCATAATTTCAAGTATTTAAAGTATTGTCAAAGTGGTCCTTAAACTTATTCAATATGTCAACCGGATCGGTCAGAATATTGTTATTATTATCCCTAATTCCAGACGTTACGGGCCCTACATATTTACGTGATATGTTTATACCTTTATACATGTCTCTTATGTTATTTTCGATTCTATTAGTTTCTATTTCAATTATTTTATTTTTAAGATACTCCCTTTTTTTATTTTTGAGCAATTTTGTCGTTTCGTTCTTTGAGGTTCGGAAGTATTCCAGATTATCTTCGCTAGGATTATTTAGAGCTTTTAATTTAGCGGCTTTTCTTTTTTCGCACATGTTTAAGCAATCTTCATCAAACCACGGTTTGTTATTCTTATTTTCCTTTTTTCCTAGACACTAGTTACCGACCGCTTTAATATTATCCCTGATCTCTACCCATAACTTGTCAATATCCTCGTGGTCCTCGTCAGGAAGCTCTAAAGCTTCAAACCTATTCTTAGCATCTAGCTCGAATTGGTTTCTAATTGATGGATTTTTTAATTTTTCCAAATTAAAATTCTCAAAATCGAAACGGTTTTCTTTTCTCTTTTTTATATTAAGTTTTTGTCGAAGTTTCGCGATTACTAATTCATGATCCGACCCACATTCTGCTCCGCGATAAGACCGTACATTAATTATACTGCTTTGCCAGCTGTGTTGTATCAAGACATGATCGATTTGATTTCGTGTTTGCGAATCCGGTGATGTCCAAGTATATTTATGAATATCCTTATGTTTAAACGTCGTACTTTTAATTATCAGGTTTTTCGAGATGGCAAAGTTTATCAGACGGATCCCATTATCATTACTATATTCGTGCAAACTTTCTTTACCAATCGTCGGAATATAAACTTCTTCCCTTCCTACCTTTGCGTTCGCGTCACCTACTATTATTTTCATGTAGTTTCGCGGTAGTTTATCATAAACCCATTCGAGTTTATCGTAAAATTCACTTTTGACTTCATCGTCATTGTCTTCGGTCGGACGATGTATGTTTATTAATGCGATTTTAAACCAACGCCCCTGAAATATAGCTATTGAAATTCTATCACTAAAGAATTGTACGTCCTTCAAAGCGGATAGTAATCTACTCCTAATTAGAAACCCGGTACCCAAACAATGATTCCCGCTTCCTTCGTACCAAATAGTGTACTTTCCTTCCCTCATCGAGCCCTCACCTGGCCAGCGAACCTCTTGCAGAGCCACGACATCCAAATTGTACCCATTTACCTCATTCGCGACTGATTTTAGCCCCCCTGCTGTGTTTAAACTCCTTACGTTCCACGTACCAATATTTAAATCCCTATATTTCAACTTGCGCCATGAATTCCCTGAAGCAGTCCCCACCCGGAGACCCGAACGGGGGACTAGTTTACCTCCGGATAATGAGCGTTTTACCTTAGGGAGATCCATGACTATTTGTGGTGTTTGGTGAACTAAAGATATGTGAGTAGGGCGTTCAATCCTACTTCACACCCTCCAGCAAGTCTGGGGGGCCCCTACCTCCAGCAAGTCTGGAGGTCCCCTCCCTCCAGCAAGTCTGGAGGACCCCTCTCATTGTTGGTCAGCGAGTCCATCGGACTTAGCCGGGAGGAACTTCCAAGGAATTCCCACCGACCATCCCCACATCCGCCACCCGTGGGACGCTCCCCATACGCGGTAATGAGCCCGCGCGAGGTGTAAAAAACATTATATATTATTATTTGTATATACATTTAAATATACATACATATATATAACTTCTACTGTTATCGTTAAGTATCCACTTTTCATCACAAGTAACAGTTCTGGACAGAAAATGGTCGATTTTGTTTCGTCAAAGAAA
The DNA here is from genome assembly GCA_928085145.1 of Nezara viridula. Taxonomy (NCBI): domain Eukaryota; kingdom Metazoa; phylum Arthropoda; class Insecta; order Hemiptera; family Pentatomidae; genus Nezara; species Nezara viridula. The sequence goes on from OV725077.1 coordinate 113,782,694, forward strand.
TGTAGCACAAACTTCATGTTGTTATTTTCGAGGAGTGGGCTGTCGTTTAATATGTTGGACCCAACTCTCAAGCTTTTTTTACCTTTGGTGGCCATCGACTGGCAATTTACTAAGGTTACGTTTTCATGCAAGTTCTCGAACAGTTATTCTGAGGTTTTCTTCCACCAAAGCCAGCAAAACATCGTCATCATGAGAGGAAGTTCCACGACCTTCTTTGTCTTTAAGAGGTCTCTCCCCCAAAATTTTTCGAACCACCGTTGAGCTGTGCACTCATTAATCCTGCTCTCGCCCCAGACTTGATTGATGTTTCTGGCCGTCTGGGCCCCATTCCGGGCGGGACATGTTTTACGAGTTTAAAGTAAAACAAAATTATACGAAAATCACGCCTTGACATCTTAGTAAAGACTGAATTATTTCTAAGTAGCGAAATGATACAGAGGTAAACAACATTATCGTTTGGAAGAGGTATAATAAGTTTTACATTCATACAAATGAATAATCCAATAAACGTAAACAGTTTATTATATAGAGGGTTATTTTAAAGAAATCTCAAAAGCCTGCATTATTTTCCGGACAACTTAATATTAGAATTAGTTTTCAGTCGAAGGAAGTTTATCGGAAGGCAGTTTCGTAATTATTATGTATTTTCTACTTAGGATCAATGTTGTAGTTTGATTCGTTAAAGTGTGTTCTTTGGGAATGTTCTATGTTTTTAACGGGTTATTTAAGTATTAAGTTATTTTTTCATAGTATTGTTTTAGAATAACTGATTGTAACTGAAACAAAGTTCTACCGCCAATTAGATGGCCGAGTTCGGTAGCACTTGGTAAGTTGGAGGGTTAGTGAGGTAGCCGACACCTTCTCCTGGAAATCGACTAGGCTAATTGAGGCAGACATGCGGCCATCTCTTGGGATTGGAGGGTTCACTCACCTTCCCCTGAAACAAGGCAGAGGATCCAATCAAGGCTGCAAGGCCTCTCAGGAAGCAGGGGCACCTTAATGGGATATCATCATTTGATTCTTGGCAACATGATGTCTTTTGGGTAACTATCTAAGTTATTTTATTATTAATAAGAGTGGTCTGCATCATTAAAACATATTTCCTCATCATCATAAAAAATGATCATATTTCCTTATGATCAAATAAAAATAAGTTTGACCCGACCACATTGCAACATTTATCGACCAGAAGAATCAAATCTGCAAAAATAAGGAGTAGAATTTTTATTTATTTTTCTTAAAGTTATCTCAGAATAAACTCGATGGAAACGTGGAGAGATATCGTTATTTTATCACAATAGAGATCTTTAATTTTAAATACTTGATGCGAAACCTTATCAAGTTGTTGTTGAGATTAAGGTAATATGTGTAATTAATTTTATTTTATTGAATAATAATACAATCTGCAACATTAATGACCAATAAGTATATATACCTATAAGGTCTATAGGTCTTTATATAATGTATAAATAATATAGAAAAATGAATATAAACACATAAACATTAAAAAAAATTATAATTATTTTTTCTGTTGGCTTTACAGACCTTGTAAATCTTTTGGGCATTAACCAGCCTGCTCCATCTCTGCCTATCTTGGATTATTTCTTTCCAGTTATCTGCATGAAGATCTATTGTATCTTTGTTAATTCTGTCTATACATCTGGTTCTTGACATTCCACGTAGTCCCTAGCCTCATATTAAGACATTCCTTGTTGTGTCGAGGTTTCTTAATGGATCGCTGCGAGCTACATACCCCACCCATCTTAACCTCCTTGCTTTCGTTTCTTGATATGTTGATTGACCAGTTTCTGTGAGAAGCTCTTTACTTTTCCTTATCCATGCGTTAGTACTTTCTCTTCAAGCCGTATAGAAGGAATTGGTGATTGGGCGATAGCTCTGTATCCACATTCGCTCAGGACGCGAGTTAAGAAGCTGGCCGTTATCAGAACTTCCATTGCATATTCACAAAAGGTCACGGGTCGGCTGTCGTTTCAAACTATGGGAAGGATTTTAGAGGAGATTGGAGCTAGATAGTGATGATGCTTAATGATTAAGATGTTGACTGATATTATGATCAAATGTTTGAGAATATACAATTAATTAGTAGAAAAAAATTGTATGTAATATGCTACATTGTTACAACATAGACTATAGGTATTGAAATAAATAATTGAGAACCTAACTCACTAGATATAACAGTATATAATGTAATATAATAAAATATAACAAATAATATTTAAAATTAGAAATAATACCGACTACTAATGACATATTTAATAAAAACAAGAATAAGAATTTCCTAATCATACTGCTTATTTATATTATGTATATATGCGTGTATCTATGAGCAAAATATGCATTTAATATTATAAATAGATTATTTTGATTTTTAATAAAATCTACGGCACTAAAATCGGGAGAAAAAACCTATAGGTGCATAATTGTTCTATGGAATTGTTCATACATATTACGATATTTGACAAAAAACAGAAAAAATTTGCTTGTTCAATAACGTAGATACAAAATGAGACAGCTTAATGTATTGTACATTATCGAATAGTTTGCGATGTAATTTATCAATATTTTACATGTAGATAAAATTCTTATCCAAAATCAATATTAATTTTATCTATGCTTCAATAGAACAAAACATTCTTGTGAAAATCTCAGATATTTACATTACAATTATAATGATCCATTTTTTCAAAAATACCTCTTCTTTTTTTTGTATACAACAAATATGCACAGGCATTATTTAATCAAATATTGCTTTTATTTGTTCGCCATTGAACAATACAAAGTACCCATTGAAATACTAGTGATACGGAATGATCTGGATATCATCCTTTTACAAGATTACGACGTGCACACAAACACCGACCTACTCCTCATTGCAGTAAAAAAAATGTGCTATTGTAGTAGAAGATAGGATCTATTCTTGGGCAAGGATCTCCCCAGTATCTCCAACACCCAACAAAGGCATGAGGCACTTCCTAGTCTCTCGGTGTTGAAGGTGGGTACGAGCACTGATTGTCTTCATCTTGACAATACTTCAGTAATTATCTATTCAAAGATAGCCTTCGCCTGTCGCGGAAGCAATCGTCTTTGTCTCTTCTCCAACAGTGGCTGAATTATTAGTTTTCCTTCTGATTCAAAAAAACAAAAAATAAATAAAAAACTACGGTGTGTGCTTAAGATCACACATCATTTGAATTACATGAATTAATAATATGAAATACGATTTTTTTGTTCTATATTCACAACGTAATAACATTTACAATATATACAATCATAACAGTATACAAATTACTCTGGTAAACTTTGGTCTGACTAATCGTGATTTGTACCATATTATAAAAAAAAAAACAATAATATTATGATAACTTAAAACCTTTTTTTATTTGATTGAGAAATGATATATTTTGCCACACTTAAGGGCACTGAGTATTAAAGCTGAGTGAGGCACATTCATAACATATATTCAATACAATAAAGAAATAAATAAAATTAAAAAAATATACATCTTTATATCAAAGGCAAAAAATATAATAAACCTAGGATATGTAACCTAGAGTTAAAATTAAATAAAATACAGAAATTCGTAACAAAATTAAATAAATTATAAGTAAAAGTTATAAATAGAAAAACATTCATACTTAATTACAATATTTACAATCAGGCAAGAGATCTCCGAGTCCAGCTCTTTCGCGTGAAGGACAAAGCGAGACGCTAAGAGATCCCAGCGCTCTCTCTCAGCCGCGTCGCCGGCACTACATTATGATAAATAAGATATGGGATAAATTCCTTTTTCCAAGCTCGTTTTCCTTTTTTACCTCTCTGACACCTGATTGCTTCAAGATAGAATATTGAATAATAGCTTATTACGAATATGTTGAAATGATGAACATTTCTCTCACTTACAATATGCATGACCGATTTTAATAGATATTTTAATCCGATCCAAAAATTAGCAGATTTGTGCCTACGTTATCCAATTGAGCGTTTCATAACCGACGTGACGCCTTATACTCATTCACTAACCAGAAAAAAAATTGTTAACGTGCCAAAAGAAGTTTTAACTTAAAAAAAATTAGTCACCATCAGATTTACTAAAGGGCAACTTAAACCTTCTTTAATCCAAAGCTAATTAATAAGCGAAAATAACAAAAACAAGGACATTTTCTTTATTTTACATATTTTTAATTAATCTTATTTTGCAAATCAATAAAAAATTTTTTTTCATTTCTTATTTTTCATTAATAAAGGAGAAAGCTAACTGTGCGTGTTTGAATCTAGTAAATCGTACCTCGTTATGGTTGAACTTTTCCAGTCCTTAACTAATTCTTACATTTTAACTCACGATATCGCCAACATCGATTTCCTTACCAATGAATATACATATATATAAATATATATATATATATATATATATACATATATATATATATATATATATATATATATATATATATATATATATATATATATATATATTATATATATATATATATATATATATATATATATATATGTATATATATATGTGTGTGTGTTTGTTTGTGTGTGTCTAATGTAATCCAATTATTTAAGCCAACGAACAACAGAATATTTGAGAAAACTATATTTTTTTTTAAATCTAAAGAGAATACGCCAACATTCTCAAATACTGTCCTCTGAGTATTGTAGCAAAAGTATAAATTGGATGATGTCGGCGTGGGTTACGTTAAATATTAAACGGATTTGTTTAGGTCCTCTTTTCTTGTTTTTTTATGCGAATAATCTGTTAATATCATTTTATAACTTGATTTAATATTAATATTTAAAAAATAAAATGTATTTGTTGTTGTTGTTTATGTGTTCTGTTGACAATTTTGGATTTTATATTAATGTTAATAATTGTAATTGGCATTATAATTTTTTACAAACATATTTTATTAATATATTCATTACGATTCCGCTAATACTAATACTTAGGGTCTCTCTCCCCCCCCCCCCCGTCGTTGGACCAGTCAACTGACGGAAAAGCCTATTATCATACGTGAATATACCATTGTTACATACAAGTTTCAAACCCTCTAGTAGATTTGTTAAAAAAAAAAAAAAAAATATTGTATACTATGCATCATATTGTTAATCCTATGCAATTGTATATTAATTTTAAAAACTTGACTGTAGTGATTAATAGGTATGCTGTGTTTTTGGCAATCCAATGTAATTGGGCAGCACCCTTTTGTGATAATAAAGTGATTCTCTCTCTTTTAGGTGTATGGCTCCTAATAGTGTCCCATTCCTCATTAATTAAATTATAAGCTAAATCTAAGGGAACCTGCGTGAAGAGATATTTGAAATCAAAACTAACAAGAATCTCATCCTTTATTAGATGTATACCAATATTTTTTTTCTTTTACTTCCAGAGTAGGTAATTATTTAGGTTAATAATTCCTCTTGAAATAGTTTTAACAATGAAAAACTCTGCTTTCGTTTAAATTAAATTTAATCTAGTTTACTATAGCATACTGTTTAATTACTTAATTACTACAACAAAAATAAAAATAAAATAAACTTGGAGTAACAGAATAAATAAAACGTGATACAACATTAAATAAATAAAAACACATTCATACTTAATTTTACTAGTTAAATTAGGATTTTGGTTGGAATTAATTCAGGTAAATCTGGATATTGTTTTAATCTATGTATTCGGCCTCTAATATGAAAGATCTTAGCGTAATATTTCTATCTTCCCCTCAGTCTATGCATATGAACATTTTAGTGAATCTCCGCCCGAAACTAAACCCTGCAACTTCATACGTTCAGTTTATTGGCCATAAGTTAAGTTTAATGCTATAAGTTATGAAATCGATTATATGAACATGAAAATAAAAACCTTGAAATATTCATAAAAAATCTGGTGTGCTCAACACACAACTTTCACTTACCGCTCTACTTTGAATAGACGCTCAAGACATTCCACTGTCCAACAAGGCCTTCGTGTTGTGGACCATATATCCTCAGCACTTTATCCATATATCCTTTATTCACAGTTCTATACTTCAACACTGCAATCACCTACTATGGAATCAACTTACTCACTGTCTGTACAGATATGTTTCCAACTAGAAATATAACTAAAATGACATTACTCAAAAATGTTGGAATTGGAGTTGCGCGTACTTGATTTTTCAGTATACTTTAATAACAATATTTTTTTTTTTTTACCAATACATGGTTCAGTTCATGCATTTATTATTTTTAAAAAAATTTAAATTGATGTTAAATGTCTAAATCACATTTAATCGGAAATTGCTGAAAATTTTTAATTATAAAATTGCCATATTGAGCTCCCTCAAAATCCATTCATGTTTTTGAAAGTTGAAATATCGTGTTTAAAAAATAAGCATATAAAGTACATATATCTGAAAAAATATATTATTATTTAACTTAAAATCTTTAGCGTGGATAGAATTCACAGGTTTGGAATTTGATGACATTTCACCAATTACTAATTAATACCCGAAAAAAGGTGTATTGTAATCACGACATAGCATATGTATTGATTTTATTGACTAATAGTAATTTTTTTGAAACAGAAAAACAACTTTTTTTTTTCTATCAAGAGAAAACGTATGAATTATCATTTGGAATCTTCACATTGATCGGGTTAGGACGAGCAAGGCAGTTTCTGTTCCTCCCTCTCATTTAATAAACTTTTGGGAAGAAGTGACATTCAAGCTCCTAATATTTCATAGTGATTTACTTGAATATATTCTCATCAATAAATGGAAAAGGTAATTATTTTTTTATGTAACAGGTGATAAACTCATGAGTGCGCAAATCCGCAAATGTATATCATTCCGTCCCCATCCTTGTATCTAATGCATTGTATCACTAATCTTGTCCTTCCAAATATCTTGTAATTGCAGACGCTTATGCTCGGAATCATTGGTAAATAAATATTGAGATTGAAAGAATAGTTGGAATTTTGCGCTTCAGAAACAGAAAGATCTCGGATTTATAAAACTCTTATCCGACGTATATTGACTTATACCTCTAAAACATGAACCCTCACTAAAGCTTAAGAATCTTTATTACTACGTTTTAAATGAAAAGTTCTTATAAGAATGTACGGACCATTGTTTTCAGAACCGAGTTTGGATGAAAACAAAGCTAGAGATGAAGCCAATGCAAAAGTAGCTTGATTTAGTCCAACACCTCAATCTAAGAAAGTTACTATGAGCTGGACATGTTATGAGGATGGGAGAGGACGAGATCCTGCCAAAGTGTTCCGGAAGCAAATGTTCGGTGCTCGTCGCAAAAGCTTCACTCGGAGGAATGTGTCGCTTCATATGCCCGAAATATGCTTAGTGTCCTTAATTGCCAGGCAGTAGCATTCGATAGAAATGACGCGGGCAATCCCGAAGCAGGCCATGACTCAACTTAGTGGGTCGTTGAGCCGACATTAGAAGAAGTTTATATATTTTTAAAACTCCGCATTAACAATTTTTATATAAAACCTTTTTTTAAAACACAATTAGAGATCGTCAGTGCTTTATATTGTTTAGTACATTATTATATGTATGTTTCAAAATGTGTGAGTGTAAAATTTTGAATTCTAGTGTTAGTGGAAAATGGTATGTTGAGGTTCTAAATTAAGGCCAGATTCTTGAAGAGGGTTTCGTGACGGAGGCTATAAATAGCTTGATGAAGGATGTAGAATATAGCAGGTAGATATTAGAGGCCCGGGGATAGCCAGCTTATGTGGAGGAATAGTTGGAGTGCTGTAAGAACCGGTTTGAAGTATACAGTTAGAGCATCAGCTAACCCCTCCCCCTACCACTCTTACCGGTATAGTTTTTAAAGGTCTAAAGGTTAATTAATATAATGTCTAATAAGGGATTTAACGAAAACAATGTGATCCTGTGTACAGACAGCTTCGACGTTAAAAGGTTTAATCTGTTAGTTGAAAATGCAAAAGAAAGAATAACCGAACTACGATTTGAATACATCATGTGATACGTATTCTCCCCCGTTCTAATCTTTCCTTAAACGTCTTAACCTCTCCTCTACTGTAAGTAGCATTTTTCGGATGTTTTGTCAAGAAATTTTCTATTTATTTTTTTTTTGTAGCTAGTGGAAAAACTTAGAAATGTATCCTCTCATATCGTTCTTAAGCCAATTGTTTTTCAGACAAAAATGTCGACGAAATCTGACTGCGGGAAGGGATCTTTAAAATGTACCGAGTCAAATTAAATCTTTTCCAAATCAAATTAATTTGTTTTTCAAGTCAAATTCTGCTACCCGTGGGCAGTTTTTCAACATGCGTTTTTATGTGATTATATTCCTGTGTACACATTTACTTGATGTACTCATATTGTAATACAGTTGTAAATATCTTGAATAAATAAGTAAGTCAAATTCAAACATTATCATTTCTAATTCAATTTTTACTTTCACTTAGGTATATACGAAACATATATTAAGAGACAGTAAGTACTGCGTTCGTGAAAATTTTCGAATCTTAGTTTTCAACAAAAATAAATGTTTTAGGTCACCGGAGTCCAAATAACCAAGTCCCGCAGAATGGTATGTTTGTTTGTGTGAATATCTATGTGACAGGTCTAGCTCAAAAACGGAAAGTCGTAGGAAACTGATATTACGTATTTAAGATAAGTATATGTTTGGAGTGTTACAGCAACTTTTTATTTAAAATCGGCTTACCGGAAGTGGCAGTTTATAAAATCGATTGAACACATTTTTACAATTTCGTCAAAAACTACTGCAACGATTTTGATTAAACTCTGACTATCATTTTATAATTAAGTGATCTTTAATATCATTCAGGCCTTATCCTGATTAATGTCACTTTACTGGGCTTTAATGTCCTATGCTCAACATGTCTTCCTCTAAAGAACCTTTAATTTGGTTTATTTTAAATAATTAACTATCTCTCATTGCTAAGAGTTACGAAAAAATGATAATTATAACTTTTGGAAGAATTTTATTATTGAATAAAGGAGAAAAAAATTAAAAGCATAAAAAAAAATCAAGTTCGAAATAGAATCTCCGGAAATAAAAGTCAGAAGATACGTATAATATTTCGTTTTACAAAAGAGAATTTTAGGGAAAACAAAATCTAATAGATAAAGTCGTTGAAGGTAATGGAGGGTGACGAAAAATTACAAATAATTATTTGTGAAAACTAATATTATTTAACAGAAATCCCATGTTTCTAAGGAAATCAAATGAAATTTTCTTAGTAAATTTAAACTTTAAAAATGTTTTTTAAGTTTGTAAAATTCGTATTTAAAATACACCGAATCAAGGCAATAAAAAATAATTTTTCATCGAACAATGTGTAAGAGAAGGAGTGAAATATAAAAATATTTCATGGATATGTTTGTTTATAATCTTAAATATATTTACTGTAGTTGTCTAACCCTAGACCTGTTATTATATTTAAATAATTATGTATCTATCGTAAGTTTATTCCGAAAAAGCATCATGTAAACTTTTAGAAAATTAAATTAGTGAATAATTTCATGCATTTTTTTCTTGATGTCCCAACAGTATCATCTTAAAATTAATGTCACAACTTTTGACCTGTCTATGAGTGGCAATGCAAATTCTACGTAATTCTATTTTAGTAAACTTTGAAAAATAAAAACTTTGGAAAATAACAATTTAATAACTAATAATCTTTGCATCCATAATCAACCGTTGATATAATAAATAGGATTTTTTGTTATTTTTGTGGTATTAATGATTTTTTAGCTGTAAGGTTAAGGTTTCGATTTCTCTAAAATAACATGTTGTTCAGTTATTAGTTATTAATTATCTTGGAATGCTTATTGTCATCATCCTCATGATATTAAAAAAAAAAAAATTAAAAACGATGGGTTCTGTGCAGAACTGTGGAATTAAGAGGGTAAGCGCCCTTAATCAATAAGTATTTAAAAAATATCAAACTAGGTACAGTATTCCCTTGCATTTTCCGTGTTCTACATATCTGGGACTAGGTGTTTGATGTAGAGCTAGTATTTGTTTAGTAATTATATTTTTAGAAAGGACTTAAACTATCTATTTAACACTAGCAAGTGGTTACTAGTTTTTATTTACTTCACCCATTGAATCTATTTCATACTAAAAAAGATAAATAATGTTGGAAATGCAAAATTGTCTCTTTCTATGCCGTATGTAGTTCAAACGATAAATTGTTGCTACCATTGTACTACTACATTAAATTTTACTGATTCAAATTTGATATAGAGTGTAGTGAATCGATCCAAACGCGACCCGTTTCTGTTTGTGCCAGATCGTTAATATTAAACAAGCCTTTTCAGAAGGTTCCCGTAAGTGTGATAACCTCATAATCGATCCTCCCAGTTCTAGTATCGTATTAGAAACCGTAAATTTCGTGGAAAAGTATTGGCTAAATGTAAAATATTTAAGAATTTGATAGCCAATACAGTAAGAAATACTTTCCCAGGCGGAAAATAAATGTACGGAAATAACAGTACTACTTTATGTAAAATATGTCTCTGGGAAGCTAAAGAAATCAGGTACGTTAATATCTTACATATAAAATCATAGAAGGTAAAGGAGAGTGACGAAATATATCTTACTATATTATATAACAATTTCTAAAAACTAATTTTACATAAAAGAATTTCCTGATGAAAGCTTTTCATATTAAAAAGAAACTTAGATATTTATCTCGATGTATTAAAAAAAAATTAATGGATTGAATTGTTTTTATTCGATTAAACTATTTTATCGTCTTTTTGTGAAAGAAGTTCATGCCACTGAATATTATTCGAACAATCTTCGCAAAACTAATGGTAAGTGATATCATTTAATAATTCAATCCCGACGATAGATTTAAGTTACAATTACGTGACAAGTAGACCGCATTTAGCAGAAAGAATGAACTTACAAATTATGAAAAAAATAATAATGTTTAATTTTGAATGGGACAAATCTTCATAACAAAAAAGAAAAATCTACTGGCGTAAATTCCGTCAACTGGGATTACTTTTCCAGGTTGTGCTACGGTACCTTCGTTTTGAAAAACTATGTTTTCCGTAGTGTTGCCCAAATGCGAGACCGAGACGAGTCTAGGTCTTGCAACAGTCTTGCAGTTACTTATTAGCTTATTACTGTAGAGATACTAATGTAATTGTTTAGATAGGAGAAACCTAACTAAGCCCGAATGAAAGATTAGAGGAGTTAAATGCAAAGGTATATTGGTTATACCAATTATTTACATATAGTAACTAAGATCATCAAGTATTAGTAACTATTTTACCTTAATTTGTAGTAAAAAAAATTTTTTTTTATCAGTCCTGCAAAGTGCAAGATCAAGATCGATTTTGGATAACATTAGTTTTACCCCGAGTATTGTTCCTGAATCAATACTTGGAATAATCCCTTTTTTTTTAGGTTATTGAGTGATACGAATTTCTTAAGTCTTCATTTTTTTTTTTTTTTATACTATTTAAACTGTATTGTTTTAAACTTGGATAACAAGAGTATTTGATACTCTGCAAAAGTGTCACTTCTTAATCATTTTCTCTTATCCAGAAGTGAAAAGTATTTGTTTTACTTCAAGTTGCATATAACCCTCATTCAGGATAGTTTTTGGAATCAACTTCATGATGTTTATAGATTTGATTGTAATGTTGTACCAAGAAGCGCCTTGGGAACAAGACAACTTTATCAACTTAGGATTTTGTAATTTTCTCGAATGTTTACTAGATGCCTTTTATAAAATTAGCGTTATATTTGTTATTCAATGCATATCATAAGAATCTATTTGGAAGAACGGAATTGCCGAAGTGATAAAGACACTAAGCAGCAAACCAGGAGTATAGTATCCTTTTTTAATTTATACTTATATATTTTTTTTTTTCGGTTGGCTCTACAGACCTTGTGAATCTTTGGCCGCCTGAACCAGCCCTCTTCACCTCTGCCTATCTTGGGCTACTGCTTTCCAGTTTACGGCATGAAGCTCAGGCTTATCTTTGTTTATCCTATATATCCATCTGGTTTTTTGGTCTCCAACGTGGTATCTTGCCTACTACTCTAGCATTCATTGTTGTGTAAAGGCGTCCTGATGGATTGCTACGAGCTACATGGCCCGCCCATCTTAACTTCCTTGCCTTTGTGTCATGAGATATTGACTGAACTGTTTCTTTCAGCAGTTCTTTATTGTTTCCTCTCATCCATGTGTCAAGGTTCTAGTTCCATATAGGTCCAGTTATCCTACGTAGTATAATTAGGATTCTAATTTTTTTTTAGTGGGATTTTGAGAAAAAAATCAACTTTTTTTCAAAAGGAAACCTTTCTAAAACCTTTTCCCTAAGACTAATACCTTCTAAAACCTAAGACCTTTTCGATTTTGATTATTTTTTTTTTTCATTTGGTAGCGAATTTTTTAATCTTTCAAATACTCATAGGCTTAAAGTTCTATGTCTCAACACCAAATCGACCGATTTCGGTGATTTTTTATTTTATTTTGTAGGGAATTATGGAAGGTTTTAAATAAATATGGGGGAATTTGAGAGGGAAAAATTTATTTTTTGAATCCAGTGAAAATTGGTATTTCAGGGTTTATCAAGGTGCGAAATAGAAATCTCGACATTGTTTCTCCTTAAAAAAACATTTGAAGCCACTTTACTTCAACGGCCGCTTCAAATTGTTTCATTTCGGATATAATTGTTATCAATTTTATTGATTTTTTTATTTGCATTGAACAAAGGAAGCTTTCAAATAAATATGGGAGTAACCATTCAAAAATTGTGTAGTTTTTGAGTTATTCGCAAACAAAGTTCTGAATCCAATGTAAATTTTTTTCATCCTCATTTTCGGAGTATAAGTATACATAAATTATAAAGGCTTCAAGGTTAAAACAAGTTTTATTAAAATCGTTTCAGTCGTATTGGCGCTACAGTCTATAGTGATACACGTTTGTTGGCCGTCATTTTAAAACGATATGCCGGGTAGTAATGAAATGTATGCAAAAACACTCCAGAATTTGACTGCGGCGTTGTATAAAAATTTCAAAGCAATCGGTAAAGAACTTTCAGAAATTATCTGGTTCGAACGAACTATCATTTATATTTTAATTTATATACACTATTTCCATTTTTTTATCTATTGATAACACTGAAACTCGTCAATAACTATTAACACAAAAATAAAAATGAAAATCGGTTGAGAAACAGAAGATAAAAAGTGACTGAACTGTTTTTCGTTTGCCTATTTATGTAATGATTATTTATTTATTGTTTCGCGCTGTAAATGCATTAATATAACAACACCAATAAAGTTGTAGTTATGGCACAGGAGTACTACTGTTCGAAAATCTCTCAACAGATTTGTCATGACAGTATTTACTTAAACACTCTTTAAATCAGAAAGTTTTAGACACGCACGCTGAGTTGTTGCTTGTTATTTTGCTAATACTTACATATGTTTCTTTCCAAAAAATAAATAATATTATTTTTTATCAGGTTTAATAAATGCCTCTTCTCTTCAGTTTCGGAGTTACTAGGCTACTAGATGCCTAGTGCAATTCTGATTTGGATTGCGTCATATTTCTTATTTTCAGCAAGCAAATGCATAAATTTAAATGCGCTGCATGTATAATATATTGTATATTGTATTTATATTATATATATGTGCGCGCGCGCGCGCGTGAGTGTGTATAAAACACCATATGCTACGGAAAGAAGATACTTTCAAAAGATTTTTCTTTAAGTAGTAATCAATAAGAATAAGATTTTTCTATCTAATTTTCCATAAAAAATACATGCAATATTTTCATACTTTTTTTCTTCATTATGTTCATTATGATCCAGTTGTTCAGCAATATTAAACAAAATATTCATATCTAACATTTATGAACAACTATTTATGAAACCACTCCAAGAATATTTTTGTATCAATGACAGATAATGTAAAAGTATTATGAAATGTATAATTATTTTAAAAATTATATATAATGCACGAAAATATAAATTAAATCTAGTCCCTACTATCTTTTAAAGTATACGAAGGCTATTTAACAGATGGTTCAAGTGATTATTGCTTCCATGACGCAAACAATTAACGACTTAGTATGAAAACAAAAGTTAACATACCACGTATGATGGAAAAGTGAATATGCCCTATGAACGCAACCTTGATTAAGATATAGCTGATACTGCTATATTATTAATTAAACAGCAAGAGATAACAGAAAGTGATTTGTCAACCGGAGTTATGGAGTTTATCTCTTGTTCACGCAAAGAATAGTAATGTATACTGTAAAGAATTGTTTGGAATCATTAATAAGCATCGTCGAGACAAGTGTTGACCAAATGCGAGACCGAGACGAGTCTTGGTCTTGCTCATGGTCTTGGTCTTGCAAAAGAGCCTCACAAATATATTGCAGTTACCTCTTTGTTTATCACTATAGAGATATTATTGTATTTTTTTAAAGATACTAAGCAGCAAACCAGGCGTAATCAGAATTCTAATTTTTTTTTTTCAGTGGGGTTTTGAGAAAATAATCAACTCATTATTTTTCAAAAGCAGACCTTTCTAAAACCTTTTCCCTAAGACTGAGACTTTCCAAAACCTAAGTTTTAGACCTTTTCGATTTTGATGATTTTTTTGAGAAACCTAACGTAGTCCGTATGAAAAATTAGAAGAGTTAAATGCAAAGATATATTGGCTATACCAATTCTATACATATAGAAACTCAAGCAAAGTGAAAGATCAAGACCGATTTTGGGCAACAATATTCGGGACCATATTAAAGTAGCGAATGTGAATTTACCCAATATTAACTTTCGATTATGATTATTCCCTACTACAACATGTACATATGTAAGTAAGCTTTAAAAATTATAAAATTGGCATAACTGATTCCGGTCATCCAGCCGCCGTTCAGATTTGCAATTTTGCCACCAGCAAGGAGTATATGGTAAACGACGAACGAAATCGAAAAATATGATAAAAAAATATTCGTTACTTTAACATGATACTGATGATATGATGTGTTGTGATAGACTCACAATTTGTGAAATATATTATTTGCTTAAAAGGATGATAATAAAAGAAAGAGAGTCAAATATAGACCAAATGGAATTTGCATGGAAATTGTTGAAAAGGGTCCGAGGGCAGACGCCAATGAGTTTCAAAACTGAAACTTCAAACTAAGTTTTCAAACTCGTTCTAACTTTAAACGTTAATAACTTTTAATGACCATTCAACTTCCAGCATAGAACAATTCCAACTGAATACTCCCCTTTCAGAGATGGGTTTTACCATTGATGTCTTATTGACGCCACATTTATTTCATTTTCAGTCGGTTAAGGATTCCCACCATTAAGTGATAAATTTTCATAATGACTATTTTTGCTTTTATATATTATATATATTATATATATATATCCTAATAAAAAATAGGATGTGTACAACTACAACTCATGGTTGTGGAGAGAGTAGATCTGGCAGAGATCATGCTCAATCTAATCTTAATTAATTATTTAATTATAGGTATCCACTTTATGAGAGCTGAGTATGTTTCCGATTGGACTTCCCGGTCCCAGGATCGATACGCGGCTGGTGTAACACAATAAATAATAACCTGCCACGAGCCCGTAATATTGAGCATATGAATTTAGTGCCTTACCGACTGGGCAATTCCACTCCAATTGCTTTTTTATAACATAAACATTTGTCGCATTACACAAATTTCTCTCACTACTTATAATTAAGATAAGTTGGCCAATTAGATCAGCGATAATATATCTAGCCTAATAAGGCGCAAGTATAATTCATTTGAGATTAGCTAGGTATTTATCTATCCAACAAGTTGGTCTAGTTTTCTTGGAATGAAAAACGCTTTTTATCTATCCTCTCTTTTCGGAATTATCTTACTTCAGTTTTTGATCTACCATAAATCTACTTTAAACAGGATACGAAAAAAAAGTTTTTGCATTGGTATACGCGTGCCCATAATGTAGGTTTTTATTTATTCTTTTGTGGTGAATCAAATTTAAATATTTAAAATTAATTACAGCTCTTTGCAATTTTAATTTGTTTTTTTCTTAATCCCATAGGATGTGGTATTATGAACAATGAGGTAGGATAAGGCTTAAACATGACCTATTGCACTGCGCAAGGTGCATTTTAAGCGGAGGATTAGGAATTGGGAGTACTGTAGTTATTCATAGTTATGGTTTGTTTGGTCATCCGCGGTTTGGTTGTCGAATCCTTTAATTTGATAATGAGCATTTCGAATCAATATTTGGTTGAAACGGTCTTACGAGATTGTTTACTATTATTATCGGGAAGGAAGTGTACCAAATAAATCTGTTAGGCATTCAAGAATAGGCCTCACTTATTTTGTACCTGACAAGGTTGCCTTTTTATAAGAAAAGGAAACGTCGAGAAAATGAGGATCACTTGTTTCAAATGTAAACAATTTATTATATGGCACCGAAAGCTCCTAAACATAAATATATGAGACTGTTAAAAGAAAGTGTTTATTCTTACTTTCAACCTATTTATTTTTTAAGATCATTAAAAAAATATACCTCAATAAATAAAAAGTAAAATACCTCCATGATTTCATTTTATTATGCAAATAATTTTTTTATATGAACCTATATCACTAAATTAAGTTACTAAATTTTAAGTATAATTTTCAGGTGCTTCTGGTTTATATATGGAAAATATGTTATCATAAAATATTATCTGTTTCTTTTTTTTTTTTAATATATTTTAAACAGAAACTATTTTTGTGGGGTGAGGGTTTGTATAAGAGGTTCGCATTAGAGTTCGCAAAGAGGATTTAAGTACCTAATAGAGAGAAAAAAAGAAAATGAATTTTTTAAGTATTTTCTAAACAAATGAAAATTTAAATTGTTGTGCCATCTCATAGAAATTTTAATTCTTAAAAGAAAATGTTCTATTACTTTTTTTTAACGAAAACCCCTTCTGAAGAAAGTTATTATGGAAAATAACTAAAACAAATTTACGATTTAAAATCGCAATATCTTTTAAGGCGGAACGGGTTATAGAATGTGACTTATGTCATTGTGTTTTTCATGCAACATTAAACAAAACCCATCTAATTTAGTTAGGTTCTGCTAGGGTCCGGCTGAGTTATCGACATTCAAAGTTTTGCATTTATTACTCAAGATAACTTTTAAATCGTCTACCTTTTTTCGTAATAACTTTCTTCAGAAAGAGTTTTCACAAAAATTAATTAGAGTATTTTCTTCTTAGAATAAGAATTTCTATGAGATGGCATAAAAAAAGTTGAAATTTTCATTAGATAGGAAAATACCTAAAAAAATTGGTTTTCTTTTTTTTTTTTGTCTTATTAGGTACTTACATCCTCTTTTCAAACTCTAAATTCAAAGTTCATATGAAGGAAATATAAAAAATTTGCCTGGAAGAACGAAATTCCGGCTTGGTTAAGTTTTAACTACTGTCCATCAGAAAGATAATTATTTATTTTCATATATTTTTCCAATCCGTAAACATAGCTTGGAATGTTTACAGCATGTCCTTGCCTCCTTACAAATCTACGATAAAACAGTTTTAAAGTAATTTCATAACGAAACTTTAGTTTATATTAAACTTTATTTATTTTATAGTTGCCCAGCTTAAAATTAAATTTAAAACGTTTCTATCTATGATTTTATGAATAATTTAGTTTCCTTCAAAATATAAGTTTTCCTTCACTCTACATTATAGAAACACAGTCACACACACATTGTTTTTTTAGAAATTTGGTAGTTTGGACAAAATAGATCAGAAAAATTAGAAAATGTTCAAAATCCCAATAGTTCGTCCTACTTTTCAGGGTACGTTACCTTGCAGAATCTTAGGGGTTAAATATCTTACTCAAGCGGACAAGGAACTTATAATTATAAAATCCCAGTTTTTTTTTTATTTGGGAGAAAGTGGTAACATCATTTTTAAAAATTAACGATATGTTATTTTTTTCTGAGATAAAGTGAGGTCCGACAACAGATTTAAAAACAATGTTTAAGACAATATTTAAAACAATGTTCAGAAGAGATTCTGAACGGTGAATATCGGAAATACATTTTAAGTAAGAACAATTTTTGGAAATTGTTTTGGACTTTTTAATATCAAATGAAACATTTATTTATTGAATAATATTACATTAATTAATAAAATGTATTTATTGTTTTATTGTTGTTGTTTATGTGTTCTATTAGCAATTTAATATTTTATATTGATGTGGATAATTTACATTATTTTAACTGATTGATTTTTTTAAGAAATATAATTTGTGAGTTATACTTATTTCTTCTCTCACCCTTCATCACATATTTTATTCCCAATCCGATTGATCACGAAATACACGTAAGAGAAATCTCTAAGTGTCCACAGAAACTACAATATTTTGTTAATTTATTTTATTTTTCTCAGTTTGTTATCTTTATATATACTTTTTATTTATCATCATCCTCTATGTATTATAATTTTTAATTACCTATTACTTTGTAAATTTTTAACTTAATGTATGTTCATACTGATATGTTTTACTTATTCTGTTTCATAATTTTTATAAAGCTCCATCAGTCCCAGGATAATAAAATTAGATTGATTCATTCAAAATTAAACAAATTGATGATTTTATGAAAAATGAATTTATGTTTTCGGCATTATCTCGTGGGCTTATTTTGTAGAATGTATTGATATGAGATGAACTGATAATTTAAAAGAACTTAATATTAAAAATAAATGTATAAAAGTAAGAAAAACTAGTTTTTTACAGTAAGAAACTGTTTGTATAAAAACATTTCAATATTTCATCAATACAATTCCTTTATGCTCTGGAGTAGGGTTCTTGACCGCAATATTGTTTTTTGTTTATTCATTTTTTAAAGGAAAGTCCATAATTGATTTTAATTATTTCCCCTTTAGATTTTCAATATTAAAAATTATCTCCTAATAGGAAATTGAACATTGAATAAGAATCCGTAGTCAAATTTCGTTTTATCCCAGAAGAAAAATGATGTATCGTTCTTTTTGGGCATATAGAAAAATGTCAGTTTTCTTCCAAATACAAAACAAAATTTTGGTATTACAAAACAAAATAATAGTTACAACTATGCATTTGTGGTATTGAGTATTAATTAATTCAGCTAACCTTGAAAATTGCCATTTGTTTGTGATACATCCTGTACATTCCATATTTAGAAAGCAAAAATTCCACTAATACTAATATTTCGTTAAACTGAATAAGAAATATTTCTTAATTAAATAACTTAATTTTTTTGCAATATGAAATATTCAAAAAATTAAATTTTACTATACTTATACTTCAACATCA
This sequence comes from Nezara viridula, assembly GCA_928085145.1. NCBI lineage: Eukaryota > Metazoa > Arthropoda > Insecta > Hemiptera > Pentatomidae > Nezara > Nezara viridula. The sequence goes on from OV725077.1 coordinate 113,802,060, forward strand.
TAGTAATACTATATATATATATATATATATATATATATATATATATATATATATATATATATATATATATATATATATATATATATATATGTATATATATATATATATATATATATATATATATATATATATATATATATATATATATATATATATATATATATATATATATATATATATATATATATGTATATATATATATATATATATATATATATATATATATATATATATATATATATATATATATATATATATATATATATATATATATATATACATTGGTACAACATATACATTGGTACAATTTACACCTTTTAGGTCAACAAAAGCATAACCACAAAATAATATTCAGTGAATGATTTTTGTAGATATAGCATTACCAAATGACTATATTTTGATGTTTTCGTTATATTATATCAATACCTATTAGTAATTCTTGATATCGATTTTTAAAGTGATATATATCCTCAATAATAGAGTTTGCTTGTTTGAGCGAGCTTCTAGTCCGGTGTGAAATATTTGCTCTAGATGGACCGTTTATTGATGGAGAATTTTGTAGTCGTTGTTACAATACTTTACCTTACAATATTATCGAAGTAATTTACATAAATATCGTAGATACTATTATTAAAGAAAGACTTATTTATAACCTTTAAACATATTATTGTTGTTATATCTTCTAAACATGTTGGAGTCTACTTAATAGAAGAATGTTTCCCCTAGGAACAATATTTTACCTTATCTAGATCAGGTTAAGGAGAAAACCTGATATAAAATAAGAAATATTTGGTATACTCATTCGAAATACGTATTCAATTTTGTGGTCATTTTTTTTTTTTTTCCACTGTTATTGCTCTCGAAGGAAGAAAAAGAAATTAATACATGATCGAATGAAAATATATGAAGGCATACGAAAAAAAAAGTTTGAAAGAACAATATCTATGCAGAAACAATAATGCTTGCATAGATATTTTTGACATGTGCTTACATTTATTAGTAAAAATACATGCGTTATAATTCCAAAATAATGCCATATTGTTAAGTATTTTTTATGTTTTTAGTACAGATCACCCACAGAAATAAATATGTACCAATGAACAAAAAGTCGGTTTCCACTTTGTAGGTAGGGAGACTTCAGCCCGAAACCCCTAATGGATCAGCCATTGACTATACCATTGACAAGAGAATGTAACTGAAAATATCGTTCAGCTGAGGTAATGTAAGTTTTCTTTACAAATTCCATAGCGATCCTAAAGCTCTTTATTATAATGAAGCCATCAAATCGATGACGTTTTCTGTCATCAGTATTACTTTATTACTTTCAATTAATAAACTTTATTATAAATGAATTCTCTCAAAATCCGAGATTTTACGTTTCAAGCTGAACATGTGACGTAGTAATTTCTAAATTAAATTAAATTCTCTGAATTCGTTATCAACAATTATATTCATATCATTTCACAACCTATATATATATATATATATATATATTTTTTTTTTTTTTTTTTTTTTTTTTTATTACCTAAAATCATGATATTTCTTAGTTTTTCATTTATTTTTCTTAACTGATATGATATTAAGTTATGAGTGCTACCTCGTTTATGTAATTCCAAATGCTTAATCATAATTACTTTTTAATTTTGTTACGTTTAATGGAAGGAATGTTACGTTATTTATAAATCATGAAGTATATCAATCAAATTCATCTTAGCGATACACGAATTGCAAACTAAGACAACCAATTGAGCTAAGGTAAGTGAAACGACACGTGCTACAGATCCAAAGAGATGACAACATTTATAAAATAGACAGCTGACTCATTAGAAGGAAAAAGACCTTTTGAATAAACATCAGCAGATTAATGTAGTCAGTTTGTTTTTAAAATAAAAGAAATAAGACAAACAGCAATTGAATAATCAAGGATAACATATTAAAAAAATAAAAAAAGGAATGATGCGTACTGAGCCCAAAGAATTCATAATTCACCTTCAAGGTTGGCAGGAATGTTTAATATTTTAAATGATGTCATATTTCCGCCCCTCGATAAGATGGATTATGAGACCTTCAACATGTTGAAGGTCCTTCGTGTACTTGAGAGATGATGTGTACCCATGATTCAGTAACTTCAACTTCATGCACTGAATCCCTTTAGTTACTAGTTCTATATTATCTTAAAACAACATCAGTTCGACAAGAAATTATTAATGTGGTTGGGGGACGCTTAATAGTTTTTACTCTACAGTTAGATATTTTCGGGAGTCACTTTACTTCTATGACCTGATTGATCTCATAACATGTATCGTTTTATGGTTAAGTAGAATCCAGAAAGCATCTGGCTGTGACTTCTGGAGGTAGTGAGCCATTTATTACAATTAGGTTTCATTTCTGTCAGTTCATACTCTTTGCTTTACCATTCTTTCTCCCACTCCGCTAGTAATGTTTTCTTTGTGTGATGTACCCAGTTTTCTAATTTCAATATGTATCAATCTATATATAATTATATATCAAATCAATGTATATCTTTCAATCTAGTTACCTCCGTTGTCTGGTACACCACTTCTAGCTATGAGCTGCATGGTCAATTAAAAAATAGTTGAGGAACTGAGTAAATTAAAAATTGCTGTTAACTCTGGTGAAATGTAAGGCTTAGTTTTTTTCGCTCCGAAAATGGAAGATAGGATTTGTAAATCAGTGATAACTCCTTCAGGGGATCTTGATTCTCCTGCTAACAGCAGTTATTTCTTTTCAATAGTTGACTATTATTCATGTTATAGTAAGTACGTTGTTAAAATTTACATATAAAAATTGAAAGTATAATAATGTTAGAAATGACAGCTAATATTGTTTTCTAAATTAACGAACAGTCGTTAAGACATGGTTTGCTTTTTAGCATTCTGTGTTTTTCATTTTTTTTTTGTTTTCGTTATTTACCTGTAATGAGTTGAGTAGATCCTAGAAAAAGTACTGTGCTGCCATTTCCTAGTGCTCAGGTTTGAATCTGGATGCAAATTATGTATTCTAATATATCAGACGTGGCAGGAAACTTTGGTCGGGAGAACCTCCTGGGGTACAGCCAGCTTAAGTAAAGTAAGAGATCTCTTTATTTGGAAGGAAGAAAACCTGTTGGCTGAGCAAATAGTGCACTAAATTATAAATCAAAAATAATATATACTTGCCATGTAATAAGACCTTTATATGTTGTAGCTTGCAGAAAGGAATACAACTAAATGTCAAGCGGCCAAGAAAAGTTAAACCAACATGTACAACTTATGTACACAAATGGTGTGTAACAGTTAGGAAGTTTTTTTACTTTCACTTGCTTATATATGTAATATATATTAAGAATAAGTATTACGATGGTGAAAATTTTCGAGTCTGTTTTCTAAAGAAATACACGTTTTATGGTACCCTGAGTCCATATAACCAAGTCCCGAAAAATGGTCTGTGTGTATGTTAGCAGTCTAGCTCAAAAACGAAAAGTCTTTCAAACTGCTGTTACGAATTCTAGATAGGAATACGCCTTTGATGTGACAGCAACTATTTCCTTAAAATCAGTGAGTGCCACTTTACATCAACGCTGAAATACATTTTTATATTTTTCTCAAAAAATCCTCTAACGATTTTAATTAAACTCGGTGTATCATTGTATGATGAAGTGGTCTTTAATATCAATCAGGTCTTATCCCCAATGATGTCACTTTACAGGGCTTAAATGACCCACGTGCATATACGTCTTCCTCTAAAGTACCTTTAATATGGTTTATTTTAAATAATTAATCATCTCACATTATAAAAAGTTACAAAAAAAAAAACGCAAAATATACCTTTTGAAAGAATTTGATAATTGAATAAAGGAGAAAAAAATAAAAATGCTTATCCAGGTTGAAAATGAATCTCCGGAAATACTAGTCAGAAGGTGTATGTATAATATATCGTTGGAAAGCGGAGAATTTTAGAAAAAAAAACAATATCTAATGTAGAAAGTTGTAAAAGGTAACGGAGAGCTGCGAAAAAAATATAGATAATAATCTTAGAAAGCTAAAAATATTTAACGGAAATCATATGTTTTCAAGGATATTAAATGAAATTTTTTTAAATTTTAAAATATTGTTAAGCTTGAAACAAGTATTTAAAATCCACCTAATCAAGGCAATGAGATCGTTAAAAAGACTATTTCATTGTACTTGTGTGAAAGAAGAAGTAAAATATAAAATCATTTCATGAATGTACAAAGCATATGTTTATAACCTGTATTACATTTACTGCAGTTTAACAATTCTTTACTGAAGAGGTACTGCTGAGTAGTTTTCTTCCCCATGATTTTCTTCCTGTCATTATTTCATGTATCGCCATCACATTTGCTGATTGTCAACAATAATTTGACAGGCGCAAATACATCTTTCATAGACAAAAAAAATATATATTTCTGATATTATATTTAAATAATTAGGTATCAACCTCCGTTTATTCCGAAATATTGTCATACAACTTTTTAGAAAATTAAATTAGCAAATAATATTATGAATCTTCCCTTTGTGATATTCCAACAGTATCGACTACTATTTCATTGTAATTGTGGAAAAGAAGAAGTGAAATATAAAAAATATTTCATAGATACTTTTATAACCTTAAATATATTTACTATAATTTAATAACTCTAGATCTGATATTATATTTCAATATTTAGGTATCCGTTTATCCCGAAAAATCATCATGTAACCTTTTAGAAATTAAATTAGTGAATAGTTTGATGAAATTTCTTTTTTTGATATGCCAACAGTATTTACTTCCAATGAGTGTGACAACTTTTGAACTGTCTATAACAGACAATGCAAATCTCTGGTTTCCGTTTTAGTAAACTTTGTAATGGAAAATAAGAATTTAATAAATAATAGTCGTACAAGCCATAATCAACCGGTGATATAATAAATTGAACTTTTGTTATTTTAATGGTATTTATGATTTGTTAGCCCTGATTTATTAGCCTTAGATCAGTTAAAAATGCAATTCAAAAATTTCATAATAGCTCAACATGGCATGAAAATAATTTCGATTCAAAGTTGAGCGGTTAGTGAAAGTTGTGTGTTGCGCGCACCAGATTTTTTTATTTCGTATCGAACTTTATCTTCTTAAGTTTTCTTTAAAACGCCTCGGATGCCCTTTGACATGGGTTATGAATCTTAAAACAATTGGTCCAGGAAAGCCCGAGATGGCGGACAGACGGATTTTTTTTTTTATTAGATTTTCTAATTGTACGTACCTTAAAAGTTTAAACCTCACATTTTGAGAGGTGGTTTGATCTTTTTCTTCATTGTCGCTTGCTAATTAAAAATAATAAACCCAAATCGCTAACTGGTCTGGGAATTACTAACCTGCTCATTGAATAGTAGTGATTCATAACATTTTAATTAATTCCGATAGTGATTCGTTCTAATATATATACTGATAGTGTTTATATATTATTAAAAAATAAAACAAAGAATTGTTAAAAATAAAACAATCTTAGCTGTTGTATATAATCATACTTCCTACTATGGACATGTCAATGTTCATAAGGGATGTAAAGGACAAACACAAGAGATTGCTCAGTGGCCGTGAAACCCGTCACGCGATGTAACTGATCCTAAAACAGATACTAGTAATAAATCAGCAATATCTCCTCTCTTGAGCAAGGTATCAAACTACCTTACTTCAGTGTTTACTCTACTGCTTCTCACTCATGCCTCTTGGACGGAAGAAGTTCCTCTTAATGTTATTATAAGCGTAATATTACTGACACATCGCTATTTCTATAGTAGCTATCGGATTTTTTCAAATGCTTATGTTTGCGCAGCTAAACAAATAAATTTTATCTGTTATTTTATATAGATTCATTGATATTAATAATTATTTTAACTCCTATCAATGAAAAATATTTATTTTTTATAATAAACCAAATTAAAGGTACTTTAGAGGAAAATATGATAATGTTTAGATTTCACAAAGGGAAAATTCCTCAAATTATTTAAAAATTTAATTTTTCTGAATAAACGTTGATACCTAATTATTTAAATATATCAGATCTATAATCACTAAACTACAGTAAATGTATTTAAGGTTGTGAACATATTCTTTATACATCCATAAAATTATTTTATATTTTACATCATCTTTCACACAAGTACAATGAAATCGTTTTTTTAACAATGCCATTGCCTTGATTAGGTGGATTTTAAATACTTTCTACAAACGTAATAATATTTTTTAAAGTTTAGTTAGTAAATTTCATTTAGTTTCCTTGAAAACATGTGATTTACGTTAAATATTATCAGATTTCAAAAAGTATTTGTTTTAATTTTGTTGCCACTCTCCGTTTCCTTCTACAACTTTCTATGTTAGATATTGTTTTTTCTAAAATTTTCCACTTTCCAACGATTATAAGTATACCTTTTGACTTGTATTTTTATTTGGGCATTTAAACCCTGTAAAGTGACATCATTGGGGATAAGGCCTGATTGATATTAAAGACCACTTCATTACACATTGGTAATTCAAAGTAAAAACTGACTTGAATGAAAATTTTGTGTTTGATGGTCATGTATTGGATTGGTTAATAAGTCCTTTCGGTTTTTCAGGATGAAATAACCTGATCCAAGTGGTTTTTGATGTCCTCTTCTTTTGGAATTTCTTTCAATTCATGGAGTTTAAATAAGTGGTATTCACTTGGAGCTAGGTCTGGTGAATGAGGAGGGTATGGCAAAAGGTGCCATCGAAGGCTCAATAATTTATTGCGAGTGACCAATGATGTGTGAGGCAGCGTTGCAGCGTTGTTGCTAGCGTTGTCTTGGTGGAACACGGCTCCTTTCCGATCATTCATAACTCTTCAGGTTGTTCTCCAAATTCGTTGGAAAGCTAAATTATTGCTCTTCAAAGTCGTATGAATGGTTTTTTTATTTTTATTTAATGCCTACATAAGAAATAAATAAATGAAAACTCCTTATAGGTTTTTATTTTTTACCTCCATTTGTAGTTTGTTTACGAAGGTCTTGTTGATGACATTTTGTGTAGTTTATGTGGTCCTAAATTTATGTTAGATAGCTAAAGATTTGATTAAGTTATAATATTTTTTGTGTTTTTAAAAAAAAATCATGTGAGGGACCCAAACATTAAGCCTGAAAAGATGGCCGAGCTTGTGGAAATGGTTTTCTGAGCTTGTGTGCGAACAATTTTGGGCTATAGCAATCTCTCGCACTGATTGGATAAGATTTTGATCAATAATGGCCTTAATAATGCTAGTTTCAATTTCATCAGACCGTTGGACATCATTGATGTCAAAGTTTTCTGAAAGATGAAAATCTTTTATCCAACAAGAAATTAATTTGGTAATCCAAAAATTACTCATGCGTGATAAAAATAAGTCGCTTGAAATATTAGGCCAGTGCGAAAAGGAATATAAGCCAACCATTAAAGTCTTTGATGGTCCATATCGAGCTCAGTTTTTTTTCTCATTAAACTTCGTTCACGAGTATATTCTTCAGATTTTTTGTATCGAAATAATAAAATTAGGAACTGTTGTTTCCCTTCTGTTGATCCATGGCTGTAATATTCATAGAGACTTATAGGATCGAAGATATAACCAATGTCCCTGACAAATAATTATCATGAAAACCTTTATGTACCCAATCATTATCACCTGGTGGAAAATGATATTAATACAATGATTTTGCATCCGGTAAATGTGCATATTAATTTAAATTTTTATTGATAAGTTTATTTCAGAAATAATAAAAAAATAAATATATCATCGGTTTCACGAGGCGATTTTAAGGCCGTATATGTAAGATTTCACCGTAGTTTGTTCAACTTGTTTTCGAGAAGGAATATTTTGGCGCTTTGTTGTTTATTTGTACTCCCTTTTTATTTTCTTTGTAATCATGTATATCTATTCCTATTTAATATTTCAATTTTGCCAATTAAATTTATCTTTAGTGTGAAAGAATGCATCCATTGTATTGTATTAATTATTATTTTTTTATGAATCTGTTAATAAACTGAAGACAAGTTAACGTATGAAGAGGATACAAAGAGTTGCCGCTTGGACGCTTCATTAAAAATGTTTATGCAACAAATTCCCTTTACAGGAGATTGGACATGGAAGATAGAGTTCTGACAGGTTAAAAGCTATGTCATGCTATAGAAAGCGTGCAACACTTCTTCCCTGGTGTATTCAGTTATTGGTCCTTTGTAGTAGTTTTACGGCCCCTGACTTCGCAAGTGTATAGCTTGATTTTAAGGACCTTGCATGAGGGAACAATTGAAAGCGGTGCGACCCTCACTCACCGCCTCTGGCTTAATGTATTTCTTCAGGATAAAATCAATATCTGCTATATCCATCATTTTCATCTCTAAAAATTGGAATAGAATACTTAGTTCACAATTTCAGATTGAAACAGTCCAACATATATTGTATATTTATTCATGAGATAATTTTATTAAGTGATGACATTACTCATAATTATGAAGAATAAAGTTCCCATTGAGAAACGAGTAGAACAAAACTTTATTCCCCGGTTAACAGGATAGATAGTGAACGACTACGGTCAAGTTTTTTGTGTAATTCTTATCTTCTTTTTGTTTCCAGGTAATATTTTAATGAATGGTGATTGGCTGAAATTACAGTTCTCAAGTATGTAAGTTGTAATTATTTTATCAATTTAATTAACATCATTATTATTTTTCTTAATATTCTGTTTTGGTGTATAATTTATTTATTTTAATAAATAAATTCATGTAAATTACAGATATACAATTTGACCAACGAATAGTACAATTAAACCGAATAGTGTATTTGAAAAATGGGTGCTGGTCCGCCGTTAGAACAAGATAGGATAGGCTGGTATCCCTAGTTACCATAAATAAACAACTTATTAAACAAAAATACACACACAAAAATATTTATTATATAATCTACTGGTATCCTACTTTGAGGAATATATAACGAAATGATGTTCCACTCAAGTGAAAAGCTGCAGAAATAATTATTGTTCAAATTAAACTGGTCTTATATTTCAGTAAATTAGAAGATTTATTAATTTAATTTAGAATATTTGCTTCACTGGATATCTATTATATTTAGATCAGAAATACCTTGGTACGTTTATTCGTATTGGGAATCAGCTTGGTTTATAAGACTTGACGATAAAAGCTCATACAGTAATGCTTGAATATAGTCGGATCATGTCATTATGTTACAGGGTTAAGTACTTTTCCATTCAGAATAATTATATTAATAATTGCAAAGTTCCAATAATCCTTAAATCAAGGCATTCATGAGATTAATCAGAAATATTCACGACATATTCAAAAGTGACTGAGATAATTGTAATTAAGTTCAATGTTTAATCTTTAAAGATTAATCTTGACTATCAGTTGATCAGGTGATGCGGTTGTTTCCACCTCGGAATCTCTGAGATTATTCATTTTAAACTGGTCATGGCTACATTAGAACAACTGATACATACTGTGTACGGTTATAAATTATAATTTTTTTCTCCTTTCATTTTATTTTCTTAGTGATACCTCCATCAGGCAATGTCTATGAAGACACCTCGTTCATCGCCTGTCAAACAGAAAGCTCGTCTATTTCACCAAACACCTCCATTGACCCTCGTTAGCGCCGGAGAACATGAAACCAAGCAAAGTAAATCATCAAAAGAGACAATTGAAGAACTTCCCTTTTTTACACCCAACCCTAATCAGGTGCATCAGAATGATAGAGAGGTGATGGAGTCGGCTCCCATACCAAGAGAGCCCCGATCTCCACCGATATTCGGTAAAAACATTTAAAAAAATGCAGTTACTATGTTTCCAACTAAACAAAATATCAGGCTCTAGAAGCTATTCATTTCTAAGCAGAACAAAGGACACCAAAATATCACCAGATAATGAAGCCTACAGAAAAATTGTGAAATATTCAACAGTAGATTTTTATACGTATTAATTACGACAAAAGCGAGCTTCATGAGTAGTTATAAGAAATCTACACCCCTCAACACCAACAGAAGAAATAGAAGAAGAACTGAAAACTTTAGATTTCATACCAATTACAAATACATGTTACAAATTTTCTGAAAGAGATTAAAGAACAACCTGGAGTACAAAGTCCTCTACCCTTATTTTCCGTAAAATTGGAGGCAATTCATGGTATCGAACAAATACACGAAATAAGGAGAATGTACAATACAAGTGTGATAGTAGAAGCCATATCCCAAGAGAGAAATCGTCCAGTGTCACATTTGCCAGGAATATGGCCACACCAAGACTTACTCGTACTAGTATCATTTGGCGCAATGTGGGAAGAGTGGAGAGCACCACAAATCTGATGAGAGCATAAAACGTAAACAAGATCCTGCACTTTCATGCCTTGAAGGACATCTAGTGAACTATAAAGGCTTCCAGATATACAATAATATCAAGTCAAGATATGAGAAATCCTGGAATAAGGAAGAAACAGAAAGATCTAGAAGAGGACCTTCCGGATCAAGAAGGAAACCTTCCAAAATCATAAACCCAAAGATGTCTTTTGCACACCTATTGGGGGGGTAAGAATGAAATCACTAATTGTGAGACTCTGCCACAACAAAAATATATATCTCAAATTCCCCAATCCCACCCTCAACACCCTGTGACTCAAATTTCCTAATCCACAATTCTAACAACACCAAATTTCTCACATTCTTCCTCCATCAAATACAACAGACTTCACCAGTTTATTTACATCTTTCCTCTCCAAATTCAAATATCTAGTTACACCTTTGATATCACTCCTCACCAATCTTGTATCACGTTTTATCCCTCCCTTAAGAAATGGTGTTAAAAATCATACAGACGAACTATCTGCTTTATTACTTGACAAGAACGTTGACGTTGTTCTTATTACGGAAACTTGACTAACCAGTAGGCAATTCTTCAAGATACCACTGTTGACACCACAACGATAATTTATTTTAAACATTAATTTGGTTAATAGTTATTTTTATTTATATCATAAAATAAAACCAATTAATAATTATATATATATTCATAAGCCCATAGATTATCTTGTTTATATTCAGTAGACTGGTCCATAGCTTGTACTTAAACTATTTCTTGTTGATTGTAAACTACATACAAGTTCTAGGTCTATATTCTATATTCAAGTCTTAAGCCCGTAGACTTCGCAATTCGTCTGACTCCGTCTGCCACAGAGACCAGTGCTGCCAACTGCTATACTGCCCACTGCAGTCCATCTTTGAAAAGAACTACTTCTCTGGTCGTGCTCGCCGCTGCCCACTTGCAGTTTAATTATATGAGTGCTCATGAAAAATCTGTGTTTGATCGCTGTATAAGGTTTGGAGTGTCAGCGGTTTGTCCATTTTTACAACTGTCATCTGCCTACAACCACGTAACTTTGTATAACTTTTATTATTTTTCTCTTCTGTATAAATTTTAATTTAGGACTATTGATATGTTTGTTTAATTGTTTCTATTATTGATTGTAATTTTCGGCCATTTACATACAATTTCTTTATTTAATTTCCATAATCAAACTTCGAAATATTAAAATAAATATTTCATAATTGTTTTTATTAGCATTGTAATATTGTAGCTTATCTTTATTTTCATTTTAGAAGTTTTTATTTTATTTTCTCTAATGAAACAAGTGTAAAATTGATTTCATTTTTCTTTTTTATGTTTTCATTATTAATATGTGTAAATGTTTCAAAATAAATGTTCAAGCTATACAGTCCACTTTCTTTTAAATTACCATCGACTTAATAGTAATAATAGTTAGGCTTCATTAGAAGTTTGATTTAAACTATGGGGGAGCTTAACAACCACAATACTTGACATATCGTACTGCCCACTCTGACGGAAGAACTCATGCCGATACTGCATTCATTGTTCACCAATTCTTCTCCGATCACCTACTCCCATTACCTACACAAGATTCCAACAATCCACCTCTATCGTAATTAAAAGCTTCTCCTTTCCGATTACCCCTGTATTTGACACATATTGAATAAAATACAATTCACATATAATGTAGGCGTTAATTGCTTATTGCTGTTTTGGAGATTTTTTTTTAATCCAGTTTAAAAGCTTCAAACTGGAATTCAAAATTAATTTGAAATGAAATTATATTTATCATATACAACCTTATTTTGCTTTTCCAATTTTTGTGGTACCTTTATATTATTATTACATATAATCAATAGATGATTAATAGATTAATATTTACAATAGAATATAATTCTCACACAGATTTTATTTCATCAATAAGAAATATTTAACACAGAACGTCTTATTTTTTTTTCTATTTTTTTATGGGATCTTTATATTATTATTACATATAATCAATAGATGATTAATATTTACAATAGAACATAATTCTCCCACAGATTTTATTTCATTAATAAGAAATATTTAACACAGAACGTTTTATTTTTTCTATATTGTTACATTTCCAAAACATTAAAAAACAAATTTTAATAAACTAAATTGTATAACATTAATTTAAAAATGACTAATAAAGAGCTATATACTATAATAATACGAAAATTAATTGATTACTATCATTGGCGTGTTTTTTTTTGCAATGTTTCAAAATGGCATAAAGACCGAAGCGTTATAATATAGAGAAAATAAAACTTTATGTTATAAGGATTTTTAATTAATGAAATATCTTTGAAAAATATGTGAGATTAGGTAAAGTAATTTTTTTTTATCGTGTAATGATTAAATATAATAGTTAAAATTATAATTATAAAAAGACTGTAGAAACTAAAGGTGGGATAAATGAATAAATTGAAATTCAAAATTTAAAAATGATCATTAGTATATATATTAGTTAAGTGGAAAAATAAAATTCACAAAATGCTAGAAACAATTTGAATGATCGTCGAAATTTTAAAAGTCTTCATTAAGATTAATATTGGATAAATCTTTGTATCAGTTTTGTTTTTTTACTTTCACTTAATCTTCGTGTGACCGAGTAATTCGCAAGAGCCAGTCATAAAAATACTTATATAAATTATATTTAATATGAATCATTATTATTATTAATATTATTGATACATTGGTGCCTTCGAAATAACAGAAGTGCATGATAATAGTGGACTTCCACCAGCCGTTTCTAAACCTTATTATCAACGATCTCAATCTGTGATGATGCAGTCACTGCACTTTTGTCCTCCAGTCACGTTGTAACCTGTGACTCCATTTGGAATGAAGCAAATATGTAACGGTTTCTTCATAATGATGAGTGTTGCCTTATCGATTTTAGTGCTCTCCATGCAGGCTCCATTTCACTTATGCGTTAAGTTGTAACTATTATCGGATACTATAATTTTTCAAACGGGGTCATAAGGATTTTAAAAAAAAAATGACTACATTGTTCTTACGTAACCGTGGACTCGATTCGCATCGCGACGATCTGGGCTAGGAAATAGTTTCCCTTGGTGAAGCGGCATAGTTGTACATTCGATGATGTTTTAGTCAATCCGTAGGAAGCTGACCGTTCTCACAGTATCATTTCCCTCATAACGGAAGGCAGATGACTTTTGTAAAGGGAATACCATAAAAGAGGATGTAATACACGGTAGTATAGTTATCCTGAAGCTAATGGATTTAGAAAAGAAATGGTGTTGCAAAAGGTAATTGCCAACGAAACTGAATAAAAGTCTCGGAAATATAACCTGTCCTGGTGTGAAAAGAGGGAGAGTCAGCATCTGGTATAAAAAAAAAATAAAAAAAATAAAAATGCGAAAGAAAGAAATCGTATATCTACTCCAAAAGTAAATAATGCTAAAAAAAATTGTATTTGTTATGTTATTGTCTTCATAATTTTCTTTGAAAATATATGAAAAAAAAAATTCTTTCTTAAGTCTTTTTAAACTGAACAAACTAGCTAGAATGTAGCTCAAATATTTTGAATGAGCTGAAACGAGTTGGGGGAAAGTTCCTTAACTCAGAGCTGAGCTCATCGACGGGTGGATAGAAACCAAGGGCCCCAGGTAGAATTTTCCAGGCTCCCCTTACATATTAAAATTACTAATGAAAATTCCTCGTCCCTTACAATATTAAAAAGAAAAATATTGTGTAAAGACATTGGCTTATTATTATAAATTATATGTAATGCTATCTATTCATTATATTTAATTAATTTAAATTAATAAAAATATTACCTCTAAACTGCATAAATAAATAGATGAGTAAAAAAATTCCTTTTTAATTATGTTTTTATTATTATTCTCCTTAACAGTTACTATCCAACTACCTATTATGTTGAAATTACTGTTTAACATTTTACATGATGATTTATTTTTAATTACTAGAGAAAACAATTTCTGGATAATTATTTATTTTTTTATTCTACTGCCCAGATAATTATTAGTATCAATTAGTTACTGCAATAGCTTTTCTCATTGTTTTATTTTTACATTTATTTCACCTCTAAACATAATTGTCATTGACAAAAACTTTCAAATTTTATTTCATTCCCTTTTCATTATTTTCGAGGATGATTTGAGGCAGCAAGTACTCCTCGGAAAATTCAGAGTATCCGATCCGCATGCGGCAAAGGGTGATTTGTTCCCATCTTGATTTTTGTCATGACGTTTTCCATTGAGTACAGGTTTTCTTAATTTTCCTCACGTTATGCTGATCTGGTATTTCATTTTTCGAAGTGATGTGATGCAGTTGTAATTAGATTTCCTTCATTATCCGGCCTTTTTATTATTTTTTAACTGTGGTTCATTTGCCGATTGGTCATGCATTTATTTCTGACCAATAGGCAAATGAAACACGATAAATAGAACAAAGGTCAAACAACCAAAATGAAAAATTTAATTTTTTTATTTTAAATTTATATATTTTTTTTGCCTGGGAATGTAATTGAATTGTTCCACGCTAATAAGTAGAAATTCTTAACATGAACAGAATTCACAGGCTATTTTGTGTACTCACAGTTGGAGGTCAAATATCTCTTTTATGTGCTATTTTTATAAGGAGGGAGATGAGAATGAAGCCACATAATCCAAAGAGCAGGATTAAATCAAGTAAAATTAAGGGTTTTACGAAGGAGTTTTTATTTCTAGGATACGAGAGGCATTCGATGGTTTAATGGATCCCAAATCTAAATAAGCCTTAATACAGTTATGCAAATGAGCCTTTTGTAATTTGCATAATTTCAGTTATACTGAGCATTAAATAAATAAAAAATACATTATTTTTATTTTCTAATTGGTGGAGTAATTGAAAAATAAAACTTCCTTGTGATTATAGTTAAATATTTTTTTTTACCATTTGTTTGACGTTTTGAGAAGCGTTTTTCCCAACGGAATCATATATTTTCAGTTGCTGGTTCGTCGCTTCAATTCAAATACTAATTATTGATATATGTATACATATTTTTTCTATTTTACTTCATATAATAGTTTGTATAATTTACCTTCTTACAGTGCTTATAAATATAATTATAAAGGTTGTTTGTTAATTTTGTATGAATGTCCATATTCAGGAGCCATCGTTTCATTTTATTACTGAACTTCCTTCTCTATCTTTCTTATTCTTTCCCTCATTTATTGACTACTCATCAGCTAATATAAGAAAAGTAGAGATCAGTTATGCCCAAAATCGGTCTTGGTCTTGGTCTTGCACTTTGCAAGTACAAGGCCCAGCCCGCCTAAATGTTGCAAAATCAAGACCGAGACTGGTAAAAAAAATCGATTTTTTTTAAAATAAAAATTAAGGTAAAATAGTGACTAATACTTGAAAATTTTTGTTAATATATATTAAGAATTGCTATAACGAATATATTTTTGCATTTGACTCTTCTAATTTTTCAATACACTATTATAAATGTCCTTGAGACAGATTGTAATATTTTTCAAAAAATGAGATTAAAAAAAATAAATACAAATTTTTTTTTCAATCGGGCTTAGTTAGGTTTCTCCTATTCAAAAAAAAATCAGTAATGTCTCTGTAGTAATAAGCTTAAAGCGTTTCTCCAACAAATGTTGAAATAGTCGAAAACGTCAAGCAGTTTCTTGTTTTTTTCATTTTTTTATGAGTAATTTCAATAATAAAATCCATTGGAATAAATTCCAAGTAAGACGTTTGTCATGGTGGAGCCTTCGGTAGCGGTTCTTAAGGGTTAAGAAGTTATAGCTTTACGACAAAGGGTGAAGTTGTTTTGATTAAAAATAAAAATATATTTACTTATATGTAATGTCAGTCATAATATTTCTACTACAGTTATATTTTGAGTTCCTTATACGGTCTACCTGAAGATATGGGGCAGTGGTACAGTCCATAGGGGCCTGGGTGCACCATCTGGAGGCGATTCATTTACAAACCAAAATAATTCCAATGACCCCTTCGTTCTCTACCGCTCCTACGTAAACACATCCGGTTTAGTTTACAAAAATGTCTCTCTTCTTCCAACAATGCTAAATTTACAATTGTGAAGACATAGCACAAAATATATAATCTCCAAGCACAAACAAATAATCATTGGAATTAGATTTGATGTCAAAAATAGGCATGTTTGTTGAGAGACAAACATGCAGGTCATATGTAGGATTTATCGTTCGAACTTTTTTATGAATGTAAGTTTTGAAGATCTGTATTGTATAACAAAATAGTATTGGAGTGATTGAAATAAGCAAAATGTTTCGGGTACAATAATATTACTTGGTTAGTTTAATTTAGAATGCGATACATTTATATTTGTTCTTTTTCGCGGGAGCAACATTAATGTGGGACTTATTCGCCTACAAAGAGACTTATTCCAGCTGGTCAGATGCCCTTTGAAACTTATAAATAATTTGAGAACCATAGTCCTTTTAACTATTTATTCACTACTCGGATCTCTTTCATGCGGTTAACGATTTTCAAAGTTTTGTACATTGACACTTTTTGTTCCAAAGTGCAGATAAATCCAAATAGTTTAAAGATATACAAACATAAAAGGATTATGCTGTACACAATTTCAGATTTAATTTAAACTAATAAAAATACTCGGGATCCCTGAAAATTATACTCAACTATGTAAATGAGAAAAGTATTAAACATGAGCTTTGACAATGTGACATCATTGGGATCACCAAACTGTGATAAAATGGTAACAACATGTAAACCAGGATCTACTGTGGCTCACGGTGAAATTAACACACTTCATAGAAAAAATACTGTAAATAAATAAAACCAGAAATTATTTTTACAAAATTAATTTATAATCTCATTTTAAATATATATGAAGTCAATGCCAAAAGTTCAGTTACAGGAAAAAGATATGAAAAGATTAGAGAATTCAAACAAAGGTTGGTCGATTGCTTTAAATTGCTACTTTTATTTAGGTTCGAATCCTGCCGAGGACTAGTAATTTTTATCAGCTGTGGATCGACCCTGGTGTCGGGATACCCTCCTGTGACACACCCAGCCTCAATATAGGTACTCTTAATTAAATAATTAAGGGGAAAACTTGGTGGCTGAGAGTGATTTTGGCCTAATAATCTCCATGCTTAACCGATGGCCTTGTAAAGTACCTCCTCACAGAGTATTGAGCTCAAAATTCTCCATGGGTTGTAGTGGTCATATTAGTGAAACTATAAGGAATAGCCGATAAGTTCAATATGAAGAAAGCAATGTCTTGCCTGTTTGAACGTAGTTAACATGACTGCTAACTAATCGCGCGACATTAATATTAGTAGGCCTTCGTTACTTTTTATTTGGCAAAACTAACTATTTCTATTCTATTTCTTTGAATGGTTGTTTTTATATTTGTACAGATAGAGTAATAAATGTTTTCCTCGTTATATGATGAATATTAATTGTTAATTAGCAGTGATTACTTTGAACATTGATAATTTTATATTGAGACTAGTGTTTTTTTTTGTGAAGGAGTGCGCTGGGTACAGTTGAGACATATTTTCTGAGTAAGTTTTAGACCGAAGTAAAAATTTTATTTCTTATTTTGTGATACAGAGAAAACGCTCAAGGAAGACAGAAAGTTGATTCTTACTCATATGTTTATGCCTTATAAGTTATAAGCTATTATTTTGTTCCAGATTTTATTTATTTTGTTATAAAATGCAATGAAAGTGATCTTAAACTATTTTGTTATTATTGTGAAGCTGTCACAGTCGACCTTAATGTGGGATTGATTGTTTAATTTTTTTATTTCTAACTTGATCTTATGAGACAACTATTATTCTTGTATACAAAATTTTAGAATTTAAACGTAGTCAATAGTACACTTTACTATAAAAAATACCTTTCAAATGGATATACCAACAAAATTAAGGAAAATTAAATGCAAATTGTCACAACCGTACCCAGTCTCCCTTACAGGTTGTTTTGATGTATAAATATTTAATTGTTGTCATTAAAGCTATTAAAATGCTATACTTTAGTTGATTGTTAACATTATTCCTTTCCAGCCAAAGATCAAAAACATCTAGACCCGACTATACATATTTTGTATTTATGTTTTGATATTCTTGTTCCATATTTACATATCTGTTCTATTCAAACGTTTCGAATATCGAAGCCCGATATATCGAAATATCGATTCATTTTTTCTATGTATCGATTTTCTGTTTTGATATACTTCAAACCAATCGATAAAAGCTGATATCCCAACCCATCCCAACACTGTCATTAGTACATATGCTGATGACACATGTATCCTGTCAGTTAATAATGATCCAACAATTGCATCCCAAACTCTTCAATCACACATCACAAACCTTGAAGAATGGTGTCAAACCTGGAGGAATAAAATAAATTCCAATAAATCCCATCAAATCACCTTTACCCTTCGTCGTAAACCAATGACTTGCTGCTCTATAGTATCCTTTAATAACACCCCACTTATTCCTATAGAACAAATCCGATACCTTTGACTCCAGCTGGACAAACGTCTCACTTGGAATCCTCATACATGACTGAAACGACAAGAAACTGCTCGACGTTTCCGCTTACTCCAACACTTACTACTCAAACGCTCTAAACTTCCCATTAATTACAAACGACTCATATACATGACTATAATAAGAACTATTTGGACTTATGGAGTTGAACTGTGGGGCTCCACTATACCATCAAATTCCTCTCGTATCCAATCTTTACAATCCAAAATTCTTCGTAAAATTCTCAATGCTCCTTACTTTGTCACAAATAAAATAATCCATAAAGACCTCAATGTTCCATATGTTTCCGATTTGGCCGAATCCAGATACCTATCCTTCCATAATAAACTTCATAACCATCCGAATCCTCTTGTTTCTAACCTTGCTTCCTCTTCGATTCCTGATAACCCTCCGAGGCGTCTGAAAAGAAGATGACCTCGTGATCTCCTCATGGAGACAAATTATTAGAGTGCTACCAATGGGTAGTTTCTCAACAGGCATGTTTCATGTTATTTTATTCCTCTGTACACATTTACTTGATGTATTCATGCTAATACAGTTGTAAATATCATAATAAAAGTTTTAAAAAAAATCGATAACTTTTTTTCTAGATATTTATATCCCAATATACAAGTTATATAGTATACAGAGTAATTGCAGGTCCCATGCCCATGCATGATATGCCATTGAGTACAAAATTAGCAGATACTGCAAATAGCCTTTTCTTTCAAAAACAATTTCCCAAACCTTGAGCTCCTTACAATGCACTTCCTCAATCCGTTTAATATAATAGTTGTTAATTTTACTATTCACTGTTAGAAATAGGAGGTAGTTCCCTAACTAATCGGCTAGAGGAAATGAAACTCATTACTTCCAGACCTCCTTCCAAACCGCATGCGGAGGATGTTCACATTGCTTCATTCCGGCGAGTGATTCTATTTTCCTCTTCCTACACATTCACACGCTTTATTTTCCGTTATAAAGAAGTCAGAAATGATTTCGTCTGTGGTGAACAACCTAAAGATTAATGTGTGTTATTATTATGTATTTTTATGATAAATATGCTTGAAGGAAGTTAGTCGACTGTTCTGCATATCATGGGTGATAAATATTCAGGACGCAGTCTTTTTATTTATGCCAACGTTTCAACCCAAACATGTGGGTCATCTTCAGGGCGTGGTTTGAGCACTGAGGGTGTTCAAGTACTGGACGTTGGCAACAATGTTGCCATAAATAAAAATTTAAAAAGACTGTTTATTGTCTATTGTATATACTTTTGATTATTATTTTGTTCTATTTATTTTATTTTTTTGTACATATGGTGTGAATGTCATCCTACCTCACTATAACCAATGTCCAACAGTCAGATTGTTATAATACTCAATAAAGAGATTTAAAAAAAAAAAGACTGCATTCTGAATATTTATCACCCATAAGAAAAATATGCTTATCCGTCTCCAATTAATTTAGATATTCCTAAAAAAAAAAAATCATAAAGATGGAAAAGAGGCATAAGTTCATTATGTTATAAATGATAAAATCCAAACTAGAAACCAGGAGTCTCCAACATTCAGGTGAATAGTTAACTTGAAAATGTTTCGCAAATTCAAGCATCATCACAACAGAAAAACCAACATTACTTATATGCAGAAAGAAAAAAATTTATTGCTGGAGACACCACGAAACCATCCAATTAGTATTGCCCAAATGCGAGCCCAAGACGAGTCTTGGTCTTGCACAATCAGTGTTGGTGTTGGTTTGGTCTTGTGCGAGAACCTCGCAGCAGTCTTGCAGTTACCTATTACTATAGAGATATTAATGTAATTTGCCAGATAGGGGAAACCTAACTAAACCTAAATGAAAAACTGGAAAAGTATATCGCTTATACTAATTCCTTACATATAGTTACTAAAATTGTCAAGTATTAGTAACTATTTTGTCTTAATTTTTATTCACAAAAACGATTTTTTTTAACAGTCTTGGTCTTGGTCTTGCAAGGTGCAAAACCAAGTACGATTTTGGACAACACTAATCCAAATACATACTGAAGGAAAGAGAAGGTTCTATTAACGCAGCTAAGGGAGATTATACTGAACAGCTGATAAACAGAAATACAATATAAAAACGAAAAAGAAAAAAAATAACAACTAAAATACAATGATATATAACGTATTAAATTAATGAATTCAGAAGAAAAAGCTGCAAGGTATATACATATGTTTGTACATATTTGAGGGTATATATTTAATTGGGAATGGATGGTATATAAAAACCTTCCTGGTTTTTTTTAAATTTATTAATTTGAGTAATTATTTAGATGAGGCGCGGGTTACGCGTGCTTCATAATCACTGCGGGCACACTTGTTCATGGATTGCGGAATACATTCACTTTTGTCTGAAAGAGTGTTTCCGTCGCTTTATGAACAAATGTGACCGAAGTGATTGTGAAAAATGCGTAACCCGTGCGGTCATCATCTAAATAATTAACCAAATTAAAAAAGAAAAAGCTGGAAGGTATATATTACATCCATTCCCAACAAAATATATACCTTCAAATATATACAGGTGTATACCTTCAAACGTTTTCTTTTGAATTTTTGAATTTATTTTATTTTATTTAACATGTTTTGTATTATTGTATTTTAGTTATCATTTTTTTCGGTTCTTTCTTGTAATTTTGTTAATTAGCTGGTCAATATAACATACCTTAGCTGTGTTATTAGAATCTTCTCTTTCCTTCATTATTTATTTGGATGGCTTCGTGGGATGTCTGCAGCAATATTTTTTTCTCTTTTTTTAGGTTTTTTTTCTTTCTTCGTTTAAGTAATCATGGTTTTCCTGCCCTGATGAAACATGAATTTGAGAAACGTTGAGTTAAAGTTAAAGTTATCTATTCACCTGTATGTTGGAGACTCATGGCTTAGTAGTTTGGATTTTTCCATTTATAGCATTAAATTAATTTTTTCTGTAATTTAGTAAATGTAGACTAATTTATGTTTACCATATAGTTTATTTGTTTTTTGTTTTTTTTTGGTTGATGTACTGCTCATAAATCTGTAAGAACAGCTGACTGAAATATACCCTAACCTATTCTTGTCGAAAAGTGAAGTTTAAAATTAATTTCGATATAAAAGATAACTTTCTCGGATGGTTTCGAACTAATCTTCAAAATCTTATTAATTTACCAATAGAAACTTTTCCCCACATTTTACATGTTAAGATTAATTAATAATCTTTAAAACCTTGTTTCGTTGTGCTGTTTTAATGTATGGATTCTCCGTTCGTGAGGTTCTCCGTACATTAATTTGTCATACGAGCTAGGAGAATTGTAACACAAATTAGTATCGAGAAAAACAAGTACAAAAAAAAATAGGAAATCTTATTAACTGAAGCATTGGGAAATGTTTCTAATGTTAAATTAAATATTTGAACCCATTAAATCTAACTCCTTTTCATCCTTTGTATAATATTTAATTTTATGCAATTTAAAGTTTTAACAGATAAGAATATACCTAAAGGATTCATTAAAAAAAAAAAGAAATATGATGAAAAACTGCAACGAAATGGTGTGTCTAAAACAAACAAGTTTCTAAAGATGTCTAAATGCTTTTCTCGCAAATACAAAAAATTGTATATTTGGTAATAAAAGGGTATGTATCATTTTACTCCACTTAATATTTTTTTAAAGGATAAATGAGGTTGAAATTCACAAAAAAATGTTAAAAGTTCAGCTTCGTCAAAAATATGCTTAATGGCCTCCATGATATAAAAGTAGGTGTTTCGATTATCGTTGAGTTTTCGCCACTCGTTTTTTATTCCTAATCAAAATCAATGGTGTCCTTTGAAACTTTGTTTGTTCGTTAGAAATGCTTGAATGAATTCATACTAGACACCTTGTATAATGAAAAATCTACAGATAAATAAAAGATCCGACTATTACGAGCTCTAATGAGGACGTGCTCTTTATATAACTTCACGATGCTTATTTGTCTAGAGTGGGGACCTCAGATAATGATGTATAAATATGTTTATGAAATGTGCTACGTTATTCTATCTAAAGATTTAGTTTAAAAAGATATAAGATGGTTCCATTCTCCAACCTACCTTTATATAGCTAAGATTCCTTTTATTTTTGTACAGGTCGTAATTCTCTAATGCTTTTTTTAAGTCATCGAAATGAAGCTGAGTCCTTCCTTACTTCTAGATTGCCATCGTATCACTCATAGCACTTACTGCTAAAGTGACTTGACTAAAACGAAAGTCGTGTTTTCTCATATTCTTAAATAAATATTTTCTCAGTGATTCAATGTCATCAAAATAATTATTCACTTTGATTCTAATAATTATTACTAAATGTATATATATAATTATTCGTAAGATTGTATTTTTTGAAGTGTATTTTATTTTATTTAAAAGTATTTTATTGTTTACTTATCTTCTGCACAATCTTATATATATATAGCATTTCCAAGTCAATTTCAACCTTTTCCAAGTCAAATTCAACCTTTTCCAAATCAAATTAAACTTTTTCCAAGTCAAATTCAACCTTTTCCATTAAAAATTAAACCTTTTCCATTTCAAATTCAACATTTTTTTATTTATTTAATTATCTTTAATTTTTCGATGCGTGGGTCTGTAATCGTATGAGTAGTTTTTTAAAATAACCTCCTTTTTAAGATTACGTGACTGCGTTTCGAATTATTTAAGTTTTTTTGACTTATTCGATATAAGGGTGTATTTTTATGTTTCCCGATCAGTAAATTTTTAAAATGACATCTATTTTATGTTTACGCCACTGTGTTTTGATTTATTTAAGTTTTTAGAATTTATCCAATATAAAGGTCTACTTTTTTGTTTCCGGAGCCGTAGATTTTGAAAACGACTTCCATTTTAAGATTAGGCCACCGCGTTTCGACTTATTTGATTTTTTCGGATATTTTTCATATGAGGGTGTATTTTTATGTATCCGGAGCTGTAGATTTTGAAAATGACCTCCATTTTAAGATTAGGCCACCGCGTTTCGACTTATTTGAGTTTTTCGGATATTTTTCATATGAGGGTGTATTTTTATGTATCCGGAGCTGTAGATTTTGAAAATGACCTCCATTTTAAGATTAGGCCACCGCGTTTCGACTTATTTGAGTTTTTCGGATATTTTTCATATGAGGGTGTATTTTTATGTATCCGGAGCTGTAGATTTTGAAAATGACCTCCATTTTAAGATTAGGCCACCGCGTTTCGACTTATTTGAGTTTTTCGGATATTTTTCATATGAGGGTGTATTTTTATGTATCCGGAGCTGTAGATTTTGAAAATGACCTCCATTTTAAGATTAGGCCACCGCGTTTCGACTTATTTGAGTTTTTCGGATATTTTTCATATGAGGGTGTATTTTTATGTTTCCGGAGCTGTAGATTTTGAAAATGACCTCCATTTTATGATTACGCCACTGCGTTTTGACTTATTTAAGTTTTTCGAATTTATCCAATATTAAGGTCTACTTTTATGTTTCTTGAGCCGTAGATTTTGAAAATGACATCCATTTAATGATGACGCCATTGCATTTTGACTTATTTAAGTTTTTCGAATTTATCCAATTTAAAGGTCTACTTTTATGTTTTCGGAACCGTAGATTCTGAAAATGACCTCTATTTTATGATTACGCAACTGCGTTTCAACTTATTTAAATTTTTAGAATTTAACAAGTATAAAGGTCTAATTTTATGTTTCTGGAGCAGTAGATTTCCCCCATTTTGTAAATGACCCAATTTAAAGTTTATGCCACTGTTTTGGATTATAAAAGTTTTTTTTTTTACTTTTTCGGTATAAGGATCTACTTATATGTTATCCGAGACGTATTGAAATTTTTCTAATCTTTAATATTTAAATTTATCTAATATTTAAGCTCCATTTTATGATTAAGCCGCTGCATCTTGATTAATTAGGCTTCATTTTGGATTTTTTCAATACAAAGTTTCATCAATATGTTTTCGAGTATGAATAAATAAATAAATATTATGAAGCTAAAGTAAAATTAACCACAGAATACAAACTAAAAAGCCGAAAAGCAACTGGTAATAAATTTAACCTTCCGTATTCAGATTTTTCAGCTAATTGTTCGAAATCTTATAATTTTGTGATAGGAGACCACAACATTAAAAAAGATAACTAAAATTAAATTAAAAATGAGACAATACATATTTTATTTATTTTGATTAGATATTTTTATTTATTTATTGAAAAATAAATTAATCCTTCGTATTATGTTTTTTATTCGAAGGAAAAATCAAAAACACTTAACAAAACCGAAACACAGTGGCCTAATCTTAAAATGTAAGTCGTTTTAAAAACTAAGGCTCCGGCATCATAAAAGTAGACCTTTAAATTGGATAAATTCGAAAAACTTGAATAAGCCGAAACGCAGTGGCGTAATCTTAAAATGGAGGTCATTTTCAAAATCTACGACTCCGGAAACATAAGAATACACTCTTTTATGATAAAAATTCGAAACACTTAAAGAAATCGAAATGCGGTGGCCTAATCTTAAAATGGAGGTCGTTTTCAAAATCTACGGCTCCGGAAACATAAGAATACATCCTCATATGAAAAAATCCGAAAAACTCAAAGAAATTGAAATGCGGTGGCCTAATCTTAAAATGGAGGTCGTTTTCAAAATCTACGGCTCCGGAAACATAAGAATACATCCTCATATGAAAAAAATCCGAAAAACTCAAAGAAATTGAAATGCGGTGGCCTAATCTTAAAATGGAGGTCGTTTTCAAAATCTACGGCTCCGGAAACATAAGAATACATCCTCATATGAAAAAATCCGAAAAACTCAAATAAGTCGAAACGCGGTGGCCTAATCTTAAAATGGAGGTCATTTTCAAAATCTACAGCTCCGGAAACATAAAAATACACCCTCATATGAAAAATATCCGAAAAACTCAAATAAGTCGAAACGCGGTGGCCTAATCTTAAAATGAAGGTCGTTTTCAAAATCTACGGCTCCGGAAACATAAAAGTAGACCTTTATATTGGATAAATTCTAAAAACTTAAATAAGTCAAAACACAGTGGCGTAAACATAAAATGGATGTCATTTTCAAAATTTACTGATCGGGAAACATAAAAATACACCCACATATCGAATTTGTCAAAAAAACTTAAATGATTCGAAACGCAGTCACGTAATCTTAAAATGGAGGTTATTTTCAAAACTAGGTACAGGACAGCATAATACTAGTCCCTAAGAAATCCGAATAGGTACAATAAATCGATATCCGTAAGTGAAAATTCTACTTAGGAGAGCATAATAATAGACTTTCATATTGGAGGGGGGAGGGGATGGCCATTATTTAAAAAAAAATATAAAATTTACAAAAACTTAAAACATTAATTTGAAATGAAAACGGTTGAATTTGAATTGGAAAAGGTTTAATTTGAAATGGAAATGGTTGAATTGACTTGGAAAAAGTTTGATTTGATCTGGAAAAGGTTGAATTTGACTTGGAAAAGGTTGAATTTGACTTGGAAATAATTGAATATCACATAGAAATATCACACTGAAAAAATCTAAAATGTTAAAATAAATGGATATGCAACTGCGTAATCAATTTTTTTTTGTATTTTTTAAAAGCTATGCCGTCGATAATATAGTAAGTGGCCTTCATTTCGAAAAAAATCGAAAATTGACAAAAATTCTAAAGTTGAATTTGAAATGGAAAAGGTTGAATTTGACTTGGAAAAGGTTGAATTTGATTTGGAAAAGGTTGAAATTGACTTGGAAATGCTATATATGTGAGTGTGTGTGTGTGTGTGTGTGTGTGTGTGTGTTTGTGTGTGTGTATAAATAATAAATATAGAATTTGTTTTTTTTCTTTTTCTGCTCGTAATTTATTGCGTCATAGGTAGATGACAATACTTGTCTAGTTTTTTACAATATCTTTATATGTTTTCACTTAAACGTCTTAAGGAATATACATAAATCATTTATTTACACTAGTTATTTTTTTTTATTCTTATTTTATTTATTTTTAAAATTGTGTCACTAAAATTGGTTACCAATAAAACTTATTTAGCATTTCTATCCAATTTTACTTAGTTATTAGTATGGTGTTGTTTTTTGTATTAACATTATAACATTGTAACCCTTGTACCCATCTGCTTTCCTTAATATACCCTCCAAAACTATGTGTATATACTCATTTTATTACTTAGATTGTAGTTACTCTTTATTATAATAGGTCATCTGCCAGATTTATTGTCAATTGGTTTGAACAATATTGTTATTCTTAAGGGACCTATTCCCAGAATAAAGATGATTTTTTATTTTATATATATATTCAATTGATGAATGAATGATATATTCAAAGTTAATTACTTAATTAAAAATAATGATAAGGATTTTGTTATGTAGAAGCAAAAGAGGTTGTATAATTACTTTCCTTTAGTTTATTTTTATTATTAACTTAGTTATTGTAAACTTAAAGCTGACATTTAAATCATTATTTTATTTCTAATAAAGCTTTTAATTTAGTTAAATAAAAATTGTAACTGAGCAAACCTGTATCACTGAATTTTCTAATAATAAATTTTCTAAACAATGTGATAATTGGTTTTCCTTTTTTTTTTTTTTTTTATTGTTTTTCCTTCCTTTTCTTGTTAGTATATTTTAATATATAAGAACAATAGAATAAAATATAGCAGTTTATCTATTTTCTAGGATTAAAATGAACATCAAATAGCAATGGTATCACTGCAATATTCATATAAATACTCACTCTTCTTCAATTTCATTAAGATGCTAACCTCGGGTTATAAAATCTTATATCTGTTAATTTATTTTTTTATCTCGTTGTTTAGTTACTGATCTGGCTAAAAACATAACAACCCTAATAATATGTGAACTGCTGCAAGTGCTTTTAGAAATACCTGGAAATATTTAGGTAAGAAATACCTACATTGCGGTGTTATTTACAGTTCATCTTTTTAATAAAATTTATGAATAGGGCCGTAAAGGTTTTAACAATTAATAGCAATTGCACGGGGGCGCCCACTGCTTGATAATAATAAAAAGATACATTTTAAAGTGTTTGAGAATAAGTTAACTAATATTAATTAATTTTAGCCTATTAATATTGTAACTGAATTAGGACTATATTGAATGAAATAAAATTCAAATATTAATTAATATGCATCAGCTTAAGAAATAAATTAAATTTTGGGGGGGAATAGACGTCATTATCCAAGGCCGCCACTGTTTACAGTAGTGAAAGTATAACCAGAAAAAATATTAATTTTTATGTGGCTAATTTGTTTTTTTAACTCACCTATGTTTATATTTTAGGTGAAATCATATTTAACAAGATAAAGCAAGGCTGTATTATGAAACATATTTATTTTTATTTTTCTTCAAAATCGGCTATGATGCCATTTTTAGCCATTTCAGTCATTTTCAAGACCCAATTTACAATTAGTTTCATACAAGACCAAATTTAACAATCATAGTGATGTTAGTCATATCTTAAAAACCAACATTACATAAAATATAACCCTAACATTATAATGACCCAAACCCATTATGGTTTTAATTTATATAATGTTGGTTTTTAAGATATGATATGCCTAAAAGTAACCGATGTAGAATAAAAATAAAAATAAATATGGTGAAAAAAATACAGTATTTATGTTGTTTTGTTTATTTCTAACCTTTATGGTGGAATGAAATCGCAACCTTTGAGGACAAAAATGACGTTACCGAGACTAAACTATACACTTTTTCTCTATGAAACAGGAAGCGATACTACTTTGACAAGGGAACAGACGGACAGTTATTCGTAAGTACCTAGATCAAATGCGAGGTGGTACTATCGACAAAGGCCAACTTCACGGCCGACTGAATACTAACAGAATTTCACGATTGGCGGCGCTACAGACATATGGCATTATTGAAATAGCTGCTCAATATGATGTTAGGTTTTCTATAGGAAACGTTAGGTTTTCAACGGGGTCTATTATGACTGTTATATGGAAAAGAGGATCTTCATCGGAAGGCTTTGAAGCAGTTGGTGGTGGGGGTTCTCTCGTGGGGTTGCGGTCCTTCGGAATCATCCGGAAATGGTATGCTCCAAGTATCTTCATCCATATTATTTGATTGAAATTAAAAATCAAGACTTGAATCGTTTGTGCAAATTTTTAAAACAGTTAAATTTTATAAGTTTCAATGAAATATTATCATTTAATGTTCTGAGTTAACTGTGAAAGTAAAACTTTTATTAATCGATGCTTTTAAAAATATAATTCATTTTTCAACTATTTAATTATGCACCAAAAATCCCTGAATATGTATCCACAGGAGTCATAACATAATATGATAAAAAGGTGGCCTGCAAAATATTGGGTCGTTTGTCCTCCATGCCCAAAATGTCAAAATAACGAGATTATATAGGCCAAACGGACCAATATTTTAGTAGGCAACCATGTTATCGTACTATTCTAGTGGGTAGCAAATGGTTATTCTTTTTAGTAACTAATTAAATAGACAAACTTTGCCGATCTCCATATTGAAAACGCCCCATTTTCGAGCGTTTTCGTAAATATAATATTTAGAGGTTACGATGAGATGAAGCTATTTACGAAGTTTGTAAAGTAAATGTTACTTTTTTATTTCAATGCATGTTCATAATGTTAAAAATAAATAAATTAAGTGAAAAGGCATTTAATGTTTTTTTAAAATATTGACAAAACAGATAACCGATTATCTTTGAAATGAAAAATCGACAAATTGTATTCAAGAGATGGATAAAGAGTTGATTCTTCTTCTTTCTTTCAAACTCCTTTGTGCCGTTAAGCGTGGAGCTGCAGTCCCAGCTCTTCTTGCCCACTGGTCTCTGTCCCTGGCTAGTCTTCTGATCTCCGGTATGGTGTGTCCTCTTGCTGTGCCCAATTTTCAAATGTAATCATGGTACATATGTCTAGACCTGCCACGAGGTCTTCTGCCTTCCGGTCTAGCTTCCATAAACCACCTAGCCTTTCGGATATCGTCCATTCTGCATATGTGCCAGAACCATTTTAACTGCTTCTCTTCCAGGATACCACAGATTGATGTCACCTCCATTTCCTCACGAATTCTGTCATTTCTGACACACTCCATCTTATTTTTGCCAGTTATTCTTTGGAGGAATCTCATTTCCGCTGCAGTAATCCTGCCTACGTCATTATTGAGGGTTGTCCAGCTTTCAGATCCATACAGAAGCACTAAGAGAAACACCGTCTTATATATCGTGAGTTCCCTTTCTTCTTACTTCTCGTTTGCCTATGATTGTTTTGGCTATCTGGTAATAAATTCTATTGACCTTCATCACCCGATTTAGTACATCCTGGTCTATTTTGCCCTCTTCATTGATGCTTATTCGCAGATACGTATATGCATTTGTTACCTCTAGGGTTTTGCCATTACTTAACATCATAGGCTCCTCATTATCTTTTCCAACGCACATAACCTCGCACTTAGACGGATTTATATGCAGCCCTCCTATTTTCAATTCTTCTTCCCACTCGATTAATGATGTCTGTTGAGTCTCTTGTGTGTCCGCTATAAGGATTATGTCGTCGGCAACATAGCTTGAGCCAACACTCGTGTCATATTACAATATCCCACAACATCCCTTGGTTTCTTCTTTTACACACTTTCCAAATTTCATCCATGAGAAGGATAAAAAGCAGAGGACTAAGACTATCCTCCTGCTTTACTCCTTTATAATAGTGGAAAGGTTCTGATGTGTGTCCATTGAACCTTATTATACGCTTTATGTTTTGGTTATAGCACTCACCAAGTTTGCAGTCCCATATCTCCTGTCGAACTGAGTCGAAAGCTGCCCTAAGATCCAGAAATACTAGATACACCGATTTGCCATGGTCCCATGCTTTTTCCAAAATTATCCGTAATATGTGGTCTTGGGTCTGTCTGCCTGGTCTGAAAGCGGCTTGATCTTCCTTTAGATCTTACTCTACAATATGCCTCAGTCGCTATTCAAAAATTCTTGTGTATATCTTGTACACGGCTGACGAGAGGCATATTGGCCTATAGTTCCCGCATTCGCTTTCAAATTTCTGGGGGTCTTTCTTGTATATAGGGATTATAATATTGTTCTCCCATTCTTGTGGTATCAGCCTGAGGTCCCAAATCTTTTGGAAAAGAGTTTAAGGTTCTTGTTCATTTCGTTGCCTCCATATTTAATTAAATTTGAATATATTCAATCTGGTCGCGGTGCTTTTCCTATTTTGATTCTGGCTTCTGCCGTTTTCACCTCATCCTCGCCTATTGCGTCATCCAAATCTTCCGGATAAACCTATTCCACCTTCATTCTCCTTCTGCAGTTTCCGTGATTATGGCGTCGATGTTCTTCCATAAAAAATTCCTTCACTGGACTAATCACCCGTATGGCGTATAAAACGATTCATAGGAATAAATGCAGCCTCGGATTCGGGTAGTCTTACGATTATAGACAAACCAAAGACAAGGAACTACAATTGGCTACTTGGAATGTAAGATCCCTCACGGGAAAGGAAAATGCAGCTGATAGGAGAACTGAAGTCATTTAAAGTCGAATTAATAGGATTTTGTGAAGTTAGGAAAAGAGGATAAAGAATAGCAAATAAATGAAATATGGATATAACAATGACAAGTATGACACATAGTATAATAATGTAGAAATAAATATTATTTTCCATTTTACTGACTTTGAATCAACGTTTCGATATTTATACTGTCTTAAACATATTTCAATATTTATGTATTTAACAACGCCAGCAGTTCATCTCCTTCATTGCCTAATTAGCGTCTAAATTTCGATTTTTTTTCGTATCGAAGCATATTTCAATTATTCAAAACATTATAAAATTTTAAAAATTAAATTTAGTTGCCGCAAAAACTTTAATATTGTATAAGCTTTCAGGTTTTTTTACCTCAAGAACCTAAGTCTAAACAAAACGTACTTAAACTATTTATATAACGAGAAGTTATTTCTTTTTTCTAGATGATTAAAATCGTTTGGAATGTATGATAATATTAGACTGAAATCAACAATTTAATAACTCCTTTCTTTAATTTCTTAAATTGCTATCATATAATAAGAAAGTATTATTTATAATATAATATCCATTTTTAAAAGGCCTACAAACGTTCTATCTACTGAAAACAACAATTAGTCGATAATTGTTAAACCAAATCGGCCACTCTGCTTCCATAAATTAAAATTTATTATGAAATAAAAATACTGGGTTTTATTACTATTCTCGTCTGAAATATAGCATAATTATGCTTGCCAAGTAGTGTTTTCCTGTTTTATATTATGGAATCATGAAGATATATTATATAAATGGATTTAAACGTTGTCAAATCGCACTTGGTTAAAGAGTTGAGTACCTAAACTTGGAGTGGATTAACCGATTTTTTTAAAAATAAATTTTGACGAGCATTTATTTTATAAAACATTATCTCGCACGTTAAAACTTGTCGAGTTTTATTTAAAAAAAAAGAAGTAATTAATGCAATTTTTGTTTATGTTAGGTAGTTTTTAATTTAAAATCTTTGCATTGTTGTACGTCTACAACTTTCAGAATTTAGAAACTATCAATTGTCCCAATAGTATAATTTACGAAATCCTTTGTAGATCATTTTGACACTTCCGCGATATACGTAAGGTTTTTTGAAATATGGTGTACGAGGAAGAGGAAACATGCGCTAAATGTCAGAGGCGAACCTTTAGGTCCCTCCCACAAAAAAAAGTCAACAGTGGTATAAAATGGTTCACGCCCCGTCGCACCAACTTCCTTGTACGACTTTTGATTTAGTGTTTCAATTTCAATTTGTTCCTTGGTACATCAGTGCCAATCAGCTGGCTGCCAGTATGTATTTTTGTCGCAGGTCAATAATATGATAGAAAAAGAAACATTTAAAATACAATATTAAATTAATCATATTAAAGGGTTCGAAAAATAGATTTTTGGTTATATTCATCCTGCCCTTGAAATGACCTAAGTAGGTATGAAAACAAGTGTTGCCCAAAATCGATCAGGATTGGAAATAAAGAAATCGATTTTTTAATTAAAAATTAAGGTAAAATAGTTAGTTACTAATATTTGACAATCTTATTTATTATATGTTAATAATTGGTATATCCTTATAAACTTGGTATAAACTTAAGCATTTAAATGCTATAATTTTTCATTCGGGCTTAGTTAGGTTTCCCCTATCTAAAAAATTAATGTAATATTTCTATAGCAATAAGCTAATAAGTAACTGCAAGACTGTTGCGAGACTCTTGCGCAAGATCAAGACTGTGTTTGCAAGACCAAGACTCGTCTCGGTCTCGCATTTAGGCATCACTAATGAAAACAAACCGAGATCATTCTGGTTCCTATGATGTTACTATGATGCCTGAGATTTTTATGGTTGACTTGCACTAATAGGCTAAAAATTCGTAAATATAATTGAAAAGATATTGTAAAATATCACTCTAATATGGCGTTGCTTTAAATCGAATTGTAATACAGCAACTAAAAAACGTACTTTTGGCGCTTCTCACGCCGCATAGATGTCGGAAAAGGAAGAAAAACGGCAAAAGCCTAGGGAAACTTTAAATTTAGGCAAGATATTTGAAAAACGGAATTTATTATAGTTTGTCGGGCCTTCTGAATTAATATAGAATAAAATCATTTTGGTAAGACCAGCCATTATTACTATTGTTAATATTTTTAACAATTGTATAAGATTATTGATCGAATCAATTATAAATATCTATTAATTATATTACTATCAAGAGGACATACTGGTAAGAGAAGGGGAACAAATTACTCTACAACTATATGAAAATAAAACCAAATACAAGTAGTGAGCTGAAAACAATACTCCAGTATATGTTATAAGCAACAAAATTGTTTGAATTTCCCTTTAATCTTTTCCTTCGCATTTACTTTCAGTTTGTTTTTTTTGTTTCTATACTTTCCCTCCAGTTTTCTATCACAAAAAGGAATAAATTATATTAGGCATACATTTATTTAGATACAGGTAGGAATTTGTTTTTGCTCGTCTATAGTATAGAATTTTCCAGATAATTTCTTAAACCTCAAATTACCGCAGCTGATTTCTGTATCCATCATTAGCAAAGGGTTCAAAAACATTTTGATTACCGTAAGCCCTTGGCGGTTTTTGGCTCAAGGTAATTTCAAATGGAAAAAGAGAATCCCAGGATCCATTGAGTGATAACTTCTCCAATTATGCCACAACAAGTTTATATTTCATCGAATATCTTTGAAACTGGTATTTTTATTCCTGTCTATACTGTAGGAATATATGATTCAGTTATGTCAGACAATAAAAGCATAGAAATTTGAATTATCGTATCACCTTGAAAATAAGGGTTTTTGCCGCTCTCAGACCAATGTGCGCCGATCAGTGGTAGAGAACCGAATTATTTTTCAGGAAAAAAACATCAATCCTGATTTCAGATCCAGAAAATAATAGTTTTGATATTGTCTTAAACACTGTAAAATTTATACAGTAGAAACCCTCAGCAATCCGCATCAACCGGCGGTAAAAGGGAAAAAATATATTTATATATTTTTTTTATCTTAGAATTGGTTAGTTTTAGCTATTATTATAAATAAATTATTGAAACTGAAATATCGCTGACAAATAAAAAATGAAGTTGTTTTTATAGCATCGAATTTTAAGCTAGGAATTTATAATAAGAGAATTAACGGGAAACCAAATAATGAAATGAGAAAAACAGATAGGAAATATACTATTGTATGAAGTAAAAAAAAAAAAAAGATTACATGTTTTAAATTTATCAGTATCCTTAATAGTACATACAATTTTATAGTAATTGTAAAGCAAAAATATAAATAATTAAATAACTTTGTGACAAATATTAAATAATACATCTTTTATACGCTTTAATTAAACCAAGCACATAAGAAATGTTATGTAATCAATTTAAATGAATTATAGAATTAATCATTATTTTAAGGCAGCAATGATTAATTTAAAATATAATAAATATGCAATAATTTTATATTACACAATAATATACTGAAAACCATATTCTTGTATATTTTATTGTCAATATTCTTTTCATTTGAAATAGATGCTCGTTCAAAAATAAACTAAATGCTATGTTCCAGTTTTACCATAAGTGATCCCAACTCTGCAGATATATTTATTGTATGTTTTTATTAATTTTACTTTCGACATTCTTATTATATCATAAAACATATAATATTATAGTCGAACTAATATTTAAGAAAACATAAGTTAGATTGTTTTTTTTAAAAAAAAATGTATATGCTAATAGCAAGTTCCAATACAAGTACGCTGCATCGCAGCTCCATACATCTTAAGTGAGTAAAGAAAAAAAGAAAAATATTCAATAATGAAAATTTCTATTTTGATATATAGTTTTCAGTTTTATTTCAATAAAATTTCCCAACTATATTTAAAAAAAGAGAAATAGTCTTTCTCAACGAACATTTAATCAGAACCTTTTTAAAAACAAAAAATGTTTTTTTGTTTTTTTTTCTATAAAAGATACTATTATAAAAAGTAACATTATTTCATATTGTACGAGCAATATTTCGTTTAAAAAATAGATTACTATTTATCTATTAGTAATTAAGTTTATCTTACTTAATAATGTTATTCCTTTGGTTATTTTATTTTGTACTTATTTTTATCTCTGATGTATTTGTTGTA
Source organism: Nezara viridula (assembly GCA_928085145.1). Classification (NCBI taxonomy): domain Eukaryota; kingdom Metazoa; phylum Arthropoda; class Insecta; order Hemiptera; family Pentatomidae; genus Nezara; species Nezara viridula. Next base: position 113,837,753 of record OV725077.1, read on the forward strand.
ATTGTTTTACTTTTGAATTGAATGGCCAGCTTCTATAATAATAGATTACCAACTGATTTTGTAGGCACAAAACCTGTTGATAATTTATTATTAGATAGACATCTATTATCCATTACTTATATTAAAGGGGTGTGTTATAGAAACAAAATTGTATGATCAGACTTAACAATAATGGTGCATGCCTTCTGCACAAGAGAATGCATCCTTTCTCTTCCAATAAATATTGAAATGTAAATCATCGGACTATGACGCAGTTCCTGATAATATTATTAGAAAACAGACTCAAATGGTTGTGTAAGACTATGATAGATACTGTTAGATTATTTAAATAGATGTTTAAAAGATCTTCTATGATACACGTTAATTGGCGAATACTGAAAGCAAAAACAAAATAATAAAAATCGAATTTAATTGTCTACTGAATTTGGGCATTGGTGTTGCAGGACGAAACAAAGCTCAAAATCCCAGATTTTTTCACCTGATATTGCACTTGTGTAGATATTAAATATAACTATTAATATTAAAGATAATTATCACAGCAAAGCAGTTACTTTTTAGCGCATTCTATAAGCTTTAAGAATAAAATGATTTTTATGAAACACGATAAATAAGCGTGTTGGGATTTTAACTGCTAAAACGAAGATACTTGTAAGTTACAGTTTACATTATACTTACTAAAATATAATCCCAATGTACATCCCAAAAACGTACATTTATCGTTTGTTTCCTGTTTATTTATTCTCAGCCAAATTTACGCCGATTTTTAATATTGTCAAGTTAATGACTACACGTCTCAATTACGACGTTTCGGCTCGTTGAGCCATTTTCAAGTCTAAAATAAATTTTCCAATTTACAATCATAAATCTTGAAAATCTATTTTGCAAATTTCTTATAATCTTATAGGGAATCTTATAATTTTAGCTTATTCTTTTATGAGTGGTGAAAAATAGCAAAAATGTTGACCAGCTTGACATCAACATCAGGTGCATTTACACTTTTAACAACTTTCCTATCCTGTAGGAGGTAATAATATAATAATAATAAGGCTTAGCGAACCCGAAGGTTCGATGCCGACACCACCAATCGCTTGTTACACACCTCCCTCCACCGTTCGCCGTCCAAACCCAGTCCCTTCAGATCGGCTTTAATGCAATCTTCCCACCTTCGCTTCGGTCTACCCCTCGGACGCTTACCATTCGGCACAGCAAATATTAACCTTTTAGGAATTCTCTCGTTACTAAGCCCAACAACTTTACAAGCCCATTTGATTCGCCGCGATGAAATTACCTCAATTATATTACCCGGATACAGCTCACGAAATTCGGCGTTGTGTAACCGTCTGAACTCTCCGGTTAACTCATCGTTCGGTCCGAATATTCTACGCAATACTTTATTTTCAAAAACCTTAAGACGCTGCTCATCCCTTAATGTAAGTGGCCAAGTTTCGCATCCATACAGAACTGTAGGCAAGATAATTGTTTTATAGTTTCTAATTTTTAAGTTTCGGGACAAGAGGCGCGAACTAAGTAGTTTTGTCACAGAAAAATAACAAGCATTCCCGCCTTCAGTCTAACCTTAATCTCTTCTTCAATTTCGTTTTTTCTAGTTATCGTAGAACCTAGATATCTAAATTTATCTACCTGTTCAAACATATTACCATCTATATCGATATCACCAGTAGTATCGCCATTTTTACAGCTAACCATATATTTTGTTTTATCCACGTTTATTTCGAGTCCTAGTTCTTTACCGGCTTTCATTAACGTTGTCGTATTTAGTTTTATAGTTTCAATCCTGTAGGAGGTGCAGGCATAAAACAAGTCACCTTCAAATGAAGCAATTTTTACGCTTTCCCCTTTCAATGGGCGTGATTTTTAAACGTCCCAACTTAGAGTTGGTAGATTAGTGCAAAATAATGTTTTGACGATGGACATTATAACGATGTATCATTAAAGCTTTCTTCAAATAAGTTACAATATTTCGAGTCTTTTTTTTTTTTTTTTTTGTTCTTCCCTACCTCGCCTTTTAGGCTATACGGGATTTTCTCGGGCCGGGGGGTGAGGGCGGGGAAATTTAAAATCCCCTCCGGCACCGGGACGCGAACTCGTACTTTTTATATCATCTCAAATCTCTGTTATCCGGTTGCCAGGCAACTAGCGGTGCTGTTACACACGCTTTAGCCTATTCGGCTACCCCGCCCCCTTCTGTGTTGGACTATAAATTGAACGACTTATAATGGTGTTAAGGCTATAAATGGTTGTTGGGTGGAAATCTCTGTCGTGCATGACCAAAAATTTCTCCCTCATCTGTCCACATTTCATCGATTTTAATTAGGCTACTTCCAAATATACCATTTGGTTGATTATTTCAAGAATACCTCCTTAAATATCAGCCTTTACGGTAATCCTTCATGATCAGATGTCCTTAATACCTTCTATTTGGCTAAAACTGTCTGGGAAGTTCTTATCGACTTTGGGAATTATCTTTCAATATTAATGCTCGCGTGTTGAAGACCTGCGACAAAGACCGTAATAGCCTGTCATTAATCAGACATGAGGTCCCGTGGAGACTGGTCAAATTTCACTTTCCCTCCATGTCATGGTCACAGCTCGGGAAAACTGACTGACTTCACAATAGCTCGGAGCTTACAGTGAAAGTGACCGCTATGTGCAAGTGTGAAGTCCACTATGGAAATTATAGATTGCACTGTGTAATACCGGTTCGACACGTGCATTGTGTAAATATATGTTTCTACCCATTACCTTTCTCTCTATAGAATAATTTTCAATGTATTGCAGCAAACTATACAGAATGTACCGTTAGTAGAGGAATATATTTAAATGAGTGCTAACAGACCTCAAAGCTACAACAAAGTTCATATTAAAGTTGCTCCAATTATTTTCATGAAAATGTAAATATTAGGATAAGGGACATTTAGTTTGCCATTTATCAATACGAATCGGTCCCAATAATAGAGATAAGGGTAAAAACTAGAGTTCATGATCACATCACATGTTAAATAATCGAAAAACAAATATTTTTGTTTTTGATAATAAATATTCGAAAAAGTTAATATTTTGGGTTTGTGAATAAAAAAGTGTAATTATGAATTTATGTTACTTATAATACATCGCAGATAATGAAAAAAAAAAGCAATATAAAGCTCTACTGAAACTATAAACTACTGATAATTTACTTGAGTCATTTTTTTCTGAAAACATGAACTTTAAGGTGATCAGAATATCAAATCACCTCATTTTTTATAGAACGTAAATAGAACTCAACTTATTTCGTAATAAACCTCAACATAATTAATATGGACTTCAAGCTTATCAAACAAGAAAGTTTTACTAAAAGCGGAATGATTTTTTTTTTTAAAGGAATTAGCTTATTTTGTTCACTCAAAAGTCCTCTTTACATGGTTTGTGCAATGAGAAACGCTACTTTTATGTTAAGTTCGTGTTATCTAATTTACTGTGAAGCAATCACCGGTTACTTAAATTAAATATTTTATAGGGATCGCTTCCTTTACAACGAAAAGCGTGACTTATTTAAAAGAAACCGTTATATATATATATATATATATATATATATATATATATATATATATATATATATATATATATATATATATATATATATAAGATATGAAATAAATAAATAGCTTGTTTAACTAATATTTTCTTTACTTTCTCTTTTTTTATTATTGTTTTATTTTGGCCAGATGTTGTCTTTTAATTATGTACTATTGTGTTATTCTAAAGGGACTTTGTCTCAGAGTATAGTTATTTTCTATGCTATTCTATTCTATTGTAAGTTGATTCCAGAGAAGGTGGTGCAGTGTTGAAATATAGAACTATGAATGTTTATTAAACTGTTATTTTCCATTGTAAAGTTTACTAAAATCAAATTACGAGATTTTCATTAGAAGAAACGGCCAACAGATCGTTTAAAGAATCGTTTAAATATAACATCATATTTAGAGTAGTAAAATACAGTAAATGTATTTAAGGTTATATACATATACATGTAATATTTTTATATTTCACTTCTTCTTTCACGCGAGAACAATTAAATAGGATTTTAAACAATGGCATTGCCATGATTCGGAGGATTTCAAATACTTCTTTTTTAAACTATGATAAAAATTAAAAGTTGACATTACCAGAAAATTTCATTGGTAAATGTAATTTACGTTAAATAATGTTAGTTTTCGGAAATTATTATCTATTTCTTTCTTCACTCTCCTTTATCTTCTACAATTACTTTATCTATTTGTTATCATTTTTCGAAAATTCTCCGCTTTCCAACGATATACTATACGTGTACATTCTGATTGTTAGTTCCGGAGATTCATTTTCAACTTGGATAAGCTTTTTTCTTTTTTTTACTCCAGTTTCCAATTATCATATTCTTTCAAACTTCATATATAGCCATTTTTTATATTTACTATCAATAAAAGAGAGTTAAATTTTTTAAGTAACCTATATCAAAGGTACTTAAGAAGAAGACGTACATGAACATTTAAGTCCTGTAAAGTGACATCAATGGGAATAAGACATAAGTGATATAAATGAACACTTAATTATACAATGATACACTGAGTTTAAAGCACAAAATCGTTAGTGCCGTTTTTGAGAAAATTGTAAACATGTGTTTCACTGTCTATATGAAGTGGCACTTCTGTTTAGCTGATTTTAAGAAAAAAGTTGTTGTAACATCAGAGGCATACAAAAACCTTAAATATGTAATTTCTTACGACATTTCGTTTTTGAGCTTGATTCCGAACGTGTAAACAGACCATTTTGCGGGACCTGCTTATTTAGACTCAGGACACCTCAAAACATGTATTTCCGTTGAAACTCAGATCCGAAAATTTTCGCGATCACATTCTTACCCATACTATTTATTTCATATATACGTAAGTGAAAGTAAAAATACAGTAAACAGCAAATAAGACCCGAAATTGAAGACATAGCTCCGTAAATAGAACTCAAAGGGATCGTAGAAACTTAGAAAGTTCATCAAACAAAAAATTCTAATGAATTATATATAAGAAGAACAATCGTCGCTAATGGCCATGACTTTCGAAGCGACGTTTATAAACAGCAAATGAAGATTTTTGTTTTATTAATTTAATTTCCATAGTACATTTTTAAATAGTAATGTTTTATTCCATATATGTACTCAACATTTTATTAGACCTCAGGAAGGACCTAGGATTGGTGCTCAACGATTTAATTTAAGGCCTTCAATTAAAGCAGAAAAAAAAGTTCATTCATCATTGCTGTTCTTCCATTTTTTTTTTTGTGACAGTTTCATATAGAAAACAACCTTTAAAAAAAAGTACCCGATATCTACTGGACTCCTTCTACAGACTGACAGAGAACCGTCCGTGAAGAACTCGAAGGAAACGCCACTCCCTGCGATGGCATCTGGACCGGAAGCCCTCCCGACCTTGCTCCTTGTGGCCTCTTGTTTACACTCCGCTACTCGTATTTCTCCAGCTCCAGGAACTTGTAGGTTAGATATCTGCATTGTAATATTTATTGCAATACTGCAAAAGCTTTAATCCAAATTCTTTAGATATTACATTTGAAAGATATTTTGTGTAGGTATGACATATGTTCGATAATTGTTCATCAAATCCAACGATTGCTCCATCATTTTAATAACTTTGTTATCCTTCAGGTGGTAAAAATAGTCACATCCCCTAGAAATTACAAAAAAAAAGAGTTATGAAGGAAATAAAGTGTGTTTGCGAATAATTCAACCGTTCAAATTTTATAGTTAATTGTGCCCATGATTATTTGAAAGGTTGCTAAATAACCTACAAATAAATAAATAAATATCGAAATAGAACCAATATAGCAAATTGTATAGGTTATTTGAAAAAATGTTGGTTTAGTACATGAATGATGTTCTGAATTAATTTTTTATACCTTGTTCCATTACAATTACCAAGATAAGGAGAATTCATTCCTCCATCTTATGGTACGTTGTCTTAACTTATCTTGTGAGATCAACCCTGATGGAGGCCTTAACTTTGGACCGAAACGTAGGCAAAAATAAAAATAAATATCAATAATTTATTTTAATTTTGTATTTTTGACTGAACAGCCCAACCAGCTTCTCTTTAATTATTTTCTTTTTGTTTTGTCATCTGTTCAATAACCAATTTACTTTGTGGATCAACCGTACGGGTCAACTAATAAAAGACTGATTACAAAAGCTCTTTAGTAGGTCTTCTACTTACGGAAATTGGCAATTTTTTTTTTAATTTTACGGAATTTTGAGACTATGAACAATACCTCAATGAAAAGATACAACCACAAACGTATTAAACACATACTATTAAACAGAATGTAAACTTACTATAATTCAAGGTTTGGAAAAAACTTTAAACTTTTTGTTTTATTATTTATAATTGTGTTCATTTACTTTTTTTTTTTGCTTTGGTTTTTTAAAATTTGTCTACGGTTTAAAACAACATACATGGAAATCAAACTATACCAGTTTGTCATGAAAAAGGCATTTGAATCAAAACATGTATACAGGGTGTTTCAGGGTTGATTGGCCAAACTGAAAATATAAATTAAGGACCTCAAAACAAAAAAAAATCCTATGAAGGTAGGTCCACAAACGCTTTGTTTAGGAGATATTCCCACCTATATATTTCCATTGTTATGAATTATTTACGTAATGTTAAGTAAAAAAAAAATGTATTTCTTCATTCCAACTACTTTATTAATTTCATGTAAACATTAAATTCATATTAAATATTGTTCAAAGTGATTTCCTTGAGCACTAAGACAGGCTCGGCATCTTTCTTCAACAGCAGCAGTGGCAGAAAGGTACTGGATATGTGTTATTGTTTCACAAGATTTTTATTTTATTTATACATGTTTTGGGCTCTTCAACCACTTGGGTCATTTTCGCCCTATATTACAATGTGATGAATTATTACACACATAACTCAACTATAGCTAAGAAATACAATTTAAAGTTTGAAAAGTTAAGAATAATTACAGATGATTATGATAGTACAATTGAACTAAAATTATAAAAATTGAAACTTAAAGATTTAATAGAAGATGAGATAACAGAGACCATAAAGATTAATGATATTAAGAATAAAAGCTAAAAAATACATTTTTAAATAATAAACATTAATACTAATAGATGCGAAGTTAAAGAATACAGTTTAAACATTAGAAAGTACAAGAACCATTAAAATTAAACATTAAAGATTAGAGAATGATAAGTTAACAATTAACAAGGACATTTAAATAAAATGTTAATGATTTCAGGAATATAATCTAAAAATACAGTTTAAAAAAAAGAATTAATATTAAAAGAAGAAAAGTTAGGAAGTACAATTTAAATATTAAAAATTACGAGAAGAAAAATTGAAAAACTATTATAGTTAAAAGTTATGATTAAAAGAGAAAAAATTAACAGGTATATTTACAAATTAAAGAGGAACTTACAAACTTAAAAAACTTAACATTTACAATTACAAGGTGTGATTAAATTTTGTTAAATATTTTGATTTCCTTAAGGAACAATATTAAGTTTTTAATAGCATTGGGGTCCTTTTGGAGTGATTCTTCAAGGCTATTTCTGAGAAGATGTTGATCCCTAGAAGATTGGAATGCATAACATTCGGTTAGGATATGGTTCACTGTAAGAGGTACCCCGCAGGAAAGACATTGAGTGGGAGAGTCTTTCCTCATTAAGTACTCGTGAGTAAGCCTAGTGTGTCCGATCCTTAGCCGGGTCAGTACCACTTCTTCCCTTCTGGTCAGCAGGATATTTGGAGTGACTCTCCGGACGTATGGCTCCACAACCCTTAGCTTATTATATCTAGTGGCAGACCAAGTTATTTGCCACGCCAACCATGATTTTTCTTTGATTAAAGAGACAACTTCAGAAGGTTGAGTGGTGATGATAGGTTGACCTTCTTTGATAGCTCTCTTGGCCATACAATCTGCCATCTCATTGCCTTTGATCCCGACATGACTTGGTAACCATAAAAATTTTACCATACATCCAGCCATTTCCAATGTTTTAAGTTTAGTTAGAGTATCGGCAACTAACCAGTTTTTAGAAAAAGGGTCCTGTATCGATATAAGGGCAGATTTGGAATCTGAACAAATCACGACGCGGCTGGCTAGTTTGGTTTCAATGAATTTTACGGCGCGGTTTAGAGCAGATAGCTCAGCGGTGTAGATACTACAAATGTGAGGAAGGGATAACATTATATGATTATTTCCCGTCACCATAGCAGCGCCTACTCCTTTGCGTTTAGACCCGTCGGTATAAATAAATGTCCATTCCTGATGGACGTTTTTTCACAAGATTAAAATATCCTTCTTCGTAAGGAATTATGGTCATTGGCCGAACTTGCATAGAGTTTTTGTTTAATGTCACCCCAAATAAAAAAAATCCAGTGGTGTCAAGTCTGGAGAGCGTGCAGGCCAAGCCATTGGTCCTGTATAGCCAATGCGTTGATTGGGAAAATTAAAATTTAGAAATGGTCGTGGACTTCCGTAATGTGCACTACAACCATCTAATTGAAGCCACACGTCCCTTCTCAGTTATAGTGGAATATGTAAATAATAGTAATCATTCTTATGAAATTACAGAAATGTGCCTGCATTGAGACGAGGCGGCAAAAAATCCGGACCTATTGAAATATTGTCCATTATCTCCAACCACACATTGCAATGAAACTGGTGCTGAAAATGATGATCACGAATTGCATGGGGATTTTCCTGCTACCAGAGATAATTATTTTTCTGATTGAAGATACCTCTTCTTGTAAAGATAGCTTCATCTGTCCAGAGAATTTTTCCTGAAAATTGTGGATTACGCTCAACTTACCTTAGTGGTACTTAGAGTTAAGTACCAATCTGAAAAGTTTCTTCTTTACCGAAAATATTAAATTAATTAATAGAAATGTTCTATATCTATCTGTTTACTCATTCAGCTTATAAAACTCAGCGTATGTATAGGCAGATACTATTCAACTCATAAAAACAATTTTGGTCAGTTCTGCTTCTTAAGGAATGCTGATTATTTATAGTGGATAATAGTTTCAACTATTTTTGTTGTGAATTGTATTTCTTTTTCATTTTTGTTGCTTTTATTTTCTATTTTGTCATTTCTATTAATTTATTTTTCTGTTCAGAATTAAGTTCTGAAACGACTCTTTGATTTTGTTTTTAATAGAATTCGTGTTAATTCTATTAAATTCTATTAAATTATGTTATGGAAAACACAATAAAGAACTCGAAGGCTTGCCTAAGTGGGACACGAGGAACGGGGCTTCATCAAACATTTTACAGTTAGTGCAAATTACTTTAAAACTCTAGCAGATCGTGGTGGGAAGAGATTTCGCAAGAGTGCTAAGCCATAATTTCAGCAATCAAGATTCTTGAGACGGATGAGTAAACTAGGTTTATTTTAATTTCCAAGTGAGAGACAGAGTGGACTACTTAAATTTTAGCTCAATTGTGTAATAGTTCGAATTTTCAGTGTAAAAATGATAAGAAAATGGATTATTAATAATATTTAGTCGAGATATTTCATTTATTGGTAGTGGGTGAATATTCATATAAAAAGGAAATGTACAATTTTCGGTCGTTTTTGTTATCTAGGATGGAATTTATATTTTGAAAAATTATCTACACATTAAATAGAACTTAATTACTCCTTCATGTATATATTTGGCAACTTTGATTTTATGAGAAAAAAGTAATGGTAACGTAAAAAATAATTCATGTTTCCTTTCAGAAGGAACTATTTAAAATAGTTTTAATTAAAATTATTTTCATTCTAAAAAACGTCTGCCGACCTTTCAGGAAATTTTGCCTGCTTTCTAGTCCAAAATGCATATCTGTAAATATAAAACAAACATAATACAGACGTTATATAGAACGTTTATCAACCTAACACCACTTTTGTTTATTATTTTCAATAATGAACCATTGTGATCGAAAATTCAAAAACATAGCCCTCTCTCAAAATTTGAGGTTTTACGTTTCAGGATGCGTGGAATTCCAAAAACGAAAAAAAAATTCTGTTTGCCGTCCGCCGTCCGCTTATTTTCTCCAAAACTTCTTCACCGATTTTTTTTTCAAATTTGGATATAAAATCCGAGGTCACCCGAGGATGGTCTTCCTTCATCGACATTACTATCCGCCTTTTACTTTTAAAATAGAAAAACCTGCGTTGCTATAGACTGTAGCGCCTAAACGAAGTACCGATTTCAATGAAACTTCGCTAGTCATTACCTCGACGTCCTTTAAATTTATCTATATAACATACTTCAACGAAAAGAAGCTGGAAAAAAGTTATGAGGGATGCTAAAATTAAATTCCGAATTACTCAAAAAGTATACAATTGTGGATATTATATGGTTTTTTAAAAGTTTACGGAATTTCCTAAAAAAAAAAAAAATCGTTAAAATTGGACAATTAGGAGCGAAGATATGGTCTCTAGTTTTTTTTTTTAGATGCTCTACTGCAAAGGTTTTATATATATATATATATATATATATATATATATTTTTTTTTTTTTTTTTTTTTTGTTTCGGTTTTTAAATTTTGAAGGTGTTAATTAAGTAATGCTATTTTTTTTAGCATATTACTAATGATTAAATAAAAGTATGGTCCAATAATTGGAATCACCTTTTATTTATTTTTATTAATAACTCGGAAGGTAATGTTACTTTAGATGTATAATTGTTTGGAAATCATAAACCACTGTGAAATAATTTGCAGCTTTTTTTTTTTTTAAATGACAATTAACAAAGAAAAAAATTATCATTATTCATCACATAATTGCGTAAAAATCTTTACAAAACATGTTAGGAAATTATTTTTGTATAACTTAGAAAAATAAATTAAATAATGAACTGACCAAAAAAAAACATATTTTACGAAAATATTACTGTTTATACTTAATTTTAATAAAAAAATGAAATAAATAAAATCATTGATAATAATAGTGATAGGGACACATAAATTATAATTAAAGTACTTGATAAGAAATTTACATTCCTCAACCCCCACTGAAGTTATTAAAGAAGAACTAACGACGCTTGGTTTCAATGTACGCCAGGTAACAAACGTTTTGAAGGAGGACAGGGAGCAGCCAGGATTACGAAATAGGATCCCACTACCATTGTTTTTCGTGGACTTGGAGCCATCACCAGGTATCGAAAAAATATATGATATCACAAGAATATACTACACAATGGTGAAAGTTGAGAAGCCATATCCCAAGAGAGACATCGTGCAGTGCCATAATTGTCAGACCTATGGCCACACGAAGACATATTGCCACCATCTACCGCGTTGCGTGAAGTGCGGTGAACAGCACAAATCTGTAGAGTGCACCAAACCTATACAAGATCCAGCAGTATGTGCCCTATGCTTGGAGGGACACCCGGCCAACTACAAAGGCTGCCAAATTTACAAGAATCTCAAAACCAGACACCAGAAAAACCGGATTCAAGATGAAGCACTAAGAACAAGGAGAGAGAGAGAGCCTTCCAGAATTGTAAACAATGATGTATCATTCTCCCAACTACTTAGAGGTAAGACTTTAACCGATAAATGTCAAGCCCTGCCACAACAACAACCTCAAACCCAACCTCAAAATCCTCTTCATCCTAATATACCTAACCACCAACAACAAATTCCTCATATTCCTCCTCCTTCAAATGCAACAGATCTCACAAGTTTGTTAGCATCTTTCCTCACCGATTTCAAATCCCTTGTTACTCCACTCATATCACTCCTCACGAATCTCGTATCTCACCTCATCCCTCCTTTGAAAAATCCTTAAATGACTCACATCCCTAAACCCATATCCATTCTCCTTTGGAATGCGAATGGTGTTAGAAATCATACAGACGAACTATCTACTTTACTACTTGACAAGAACATTGATGTGGCACTAATTACTGAAACTCGACTAACCACTAAACAGCACTTCAATATACCACAATACCTGACATATCGTACTGACCACCCTGACGGAAAAGCACATGCCGGTACTGCTGTAATTGTACACCAATCACTCTCCCATCACGTACTCCCATTACCAATACATGATTTCCTACAGTCCACCGCAACCCTAATAAAAACCTTCTCCTTTCCGGTCACTCTTGCATCAGCGTATTGCCCTCCTAACCGATCCATATCCAATGCCCAATTCAGTTCTCTCCTCGACTCCTTAGGACATCACTTCATCTTGGGTGCAGACCTAAATGCCAAGCACCAACAACGGGGTTCCAGAACCACGAATTCTCGTGGCCGAACCCTGCTGTCTGCACTCAATTCCCAACGTTTTCACCTCCTTTCCCCCAACTCTCCTACCTACTGGCCCACAGATCCCAACCGTAATCCTGATCTTCTTGATTTCTTTATCCACATCGGCTTAAGTCCCCTCAATTGTTCCATTACACGTCTAAATGAACTTTCCTCTGACCATAGTCCTCTAATCCTTAATGTTTCACTTGAACCTGTTCCCAAACCTTCTCCACCGTCATTCATTAGGGGCCCAGTAAACTGGGACCTTTTCCGCCAAATAATCTCCGATAATATTGATCTCAACATATCCCTCAAAACTCCCGATGACTTTGATAGTGCCGGAAATTCCTTTACTACCACAATCCAACAAGCCGCCTGTACTGCCTCCTTCCCAAAAGACTCCTCCAGAATTCCTATAAAGACCATTCTACCCCAACACCTCCTTAACCTAATCCGCACCAAACGCCGTGCCAGATTATTATGGCAACGTACCCGACATCCTACCGACCGCTGCTCCTATAATTACTACTGCAAACAATTAAAACTGGAATTAGCCACCTTCAGATCACAATCCTTCAACTCCTACCTATCCTCCCTCTCTTCTCGCGACAATTCCCTTTGGAAAACCACAACAAAAATCCTAAATCCTCACCGCATTTCCCATCCTCTCCGACGAGGTGATGGCTCCTGGGCAGCATCTGACGAAGATAAAGCTGAGGAGTTCGCCATTCACCTATCCAATACATTTATTTCACACCCGGAATCCCATCCTGCCCACACCGTAACAGTAGAAGAACTCCTTACATCACCAATCCCACTTTCCTTGCCCCCAAAAGCTATTCATCCTTCCGAAGTAAAATTTCAATTAAAAAAAACTAATCCTCCGTAAAGCTCCTGGACATGATCTCCTTACACCTCAAATCCTTCGACAACTTCCATCCAAAGCAGTCATATTCCTTACATATATCTACAATTGTATCCTACGCACCACCCACTTCCCTCTGTTATGGAAACACTCCACTATTATCCTTTTCCTAAAACCAGGAAAACCTCTCAATAGCTCAACATCCTATAGACCAATCAGCCTACTCCCAATCCTTTCAAAAATTTTTGAAAAGATCCTTTTGAAACGAATCCTACCCATTATAGAATCCCAAAATATCCCTTCCCATCAGTTTGGTTTTCGCTCTCAACATTCTACTGTTCAACAAGGACTCCGAGTTGTTGATCATATTTCCTCAGCCCTAGAAAACAAGGAATACTGTTCGGGTGCCTTTCTGGACATTGCACAGGCATTTGACCGGGTATGGCACTCCGGACTGCTCTCCAAGCTTAAAATCCATTTACCTCAGTCCTTGTACCTAGTCCTCCGATTCTACCTCTCTGACCGCTCCTTTCGAGTTCGCTGTGGAACAGAATTTTCCAATATCTACTCCGTTAAAGCCGGTGTTCCCCAAGGCAGCGTCTTGGGTCCCGTGCTTTACATCCTCTTTACTGCTGACATCCCTGTTCATCCCGATACTTTTCTTGCAACATTCGCTGACGACACCGCAATCTTATCATCCAACTCTGATCTCGAAATAGCATCCTTAAATCTCCAAAGTCACCTCACCTTGATTGAGCACTGGTGTAATAACTGGCGCATTAAAGTTAATGAATCTAAATGCCAACATATTACCTTTACACTCCGATGCAATTCCTGTCCACCAGTACTCTTTAATTCCATCCAGCTTCCTTATTCAGACACAGTCCGGTATCTTGGCTTTCATTTAGACCGAAGACTAACTTGGAACCCGCATACTAGACTCAAAAGACAAGAACTCAACCGACGATACGGCCAACTATACCGACTACTAAGCAGAAAATCTAAACTTTCCATTGAAAACAAGCTACTGATCTACAAGACAATACTGAAACCTATTTGGACTTACGGACTAGAACTGTGGGGATCAGCAAAATTTTCTAACATCAAGCGCATCCAATCCTTCCAGTCTAAAGTCCTTCGAACAATAGTCGATGCTCCTTACTATGTATCCAACAAAACCCTACATCATGACCTTAACATCCCATTTGTCCTAGACCTTATCCCAGAAAAATTCTCCAAATTTCACCAGAACCTTACTTACCACCCAAATCCTCTTGCACAATCCCTATCAAGCATCTCCCATCTCTATAATCCTCCAAGAAGGTTGAAACGGCAGTGGCCTCGCGACCTTTTGTAGATTATATAAATTGGAGTTCTGGCAATGGCCAGATTCTTCACTCAAGACATGTGTGTATGTGGCTAGTGCTCTCGACCAATCTCCGCTGGCTTTTGTACCAGTGACGCGGTTGGGAGAGTAGCGCAGGGTTCTCCGGGAGTTCCCTCGCCTGATTGTATATAGGTATGCATGTGTTTTTTTTTTGTTTTTTTTTCCTTAGTTTTAATTTTCTTATTTTTTAGGTTATTTTATTTTATTGTCTATTGTATATACTTTTGATTATTATTTTGTTCTATTTATTTTATTTTTTTGTACATATGGTGTGAATGTCATCCTACCTCACTATAACCAATGTCCAACAGACAGATTGTTATAATACTCAATAAAGAAATTTAAAAAAAAAAAAAAAAAAAAAAAAGTACTATATTTCATTTTTTTTTTAAATCAATAAAATATACTTGCTTTCAGGAAAAAAGTTCCATCCATTATTGTGTCTTTGAAGATGTTATTATATTGTTGATGATGATTTGTTAGGAATTGCTGTTCTGTCAAAATTTATGTATATTATTGTATTGATCTAATTTAAATTTTCATATATGATAATTGTCATTGGGAATAACTTTGAATAAATATAAAGTTCCGTTATTTATATATTTATTCATTATATGTAATGTTTTATATATTTACAGTATATGTGAAACTGACGCGATATTGACGATGGACGTAAAAATGACCTTAACCATTGTTAATATTTAACTTCCTTTTTTTCAACAGCACGTAAGCTGTTCATTTGAATAGCCATTAGGGAGAGAGAGTATCGCTGATAGTTAGCAATCGTTTGCCAGTCTTTTATTTTTTTTTTTTCTCTGGCGTATTATCATCATTAAGAAGAAGCCAACAACAAACACCTAAAATAAACATTTTAAATCACCCAATGGCAAATGAAGCAATAGTAATTGAGAATAAACACGACTGGCGTAAGAAGTACTAACGAGTAGGGACAGCAGGGGCTAGAACCATGTTGCGTGTACCCAAGTTGGTAGCTGGGACTGTACAAAGGCCTTGTGCATTGATGACCCAATATGAGTTTTCGAAAAGTAGTCAAGGGAACACATCTACATTATATGTGAAGATTTATTTCTGGCCACGAGGATGTTGTCGTGACGTGTTCAGTAGAGCTGAAGTCATCTATGCTAAGGAACATTTTTTTTAAACCTTGATAACATCATCATTTAACATAGTCATTCAGACAATAATTACATCATCAACAACCTTCAATAATGTATATATATTATTAAACTATAAGTAATCTTAATATTTATTATAGATAATAGGTATAAGTTTAGGTTTGCCTACTGGTGTGAGGAGGGTTGTCTAAATGATTAAAATTTAATTATTTAACACTAATTACGGTAGAGAGCATTTTGCTTATCAATCCTTATACGTAAAATATTATATATATATATATATATATATATATATATATATATATATATATATATAAATTATTTAATATCTTGATACAGACCAACTGTGGACCATGAGTATACCATCTTTAGGTTCTTTTCTTTTTTGTACATATTCTTTTCATTTTTTCTTTCATTCCCCTCCTGCTTTCCTCTGTCCAATTCTTACATTTTGGCTTCCTCTTCTCCGCTACAAGAAACTTTATGATTTCCACTATTAAACCGAATTTTTCCATATCTACTGCTTGTAGCGGAGAAGAGCAAGCCAAAATGTAAGAATTGGACAGAGGAAAGCAGGAGGGGAATGAAAAGAATATGTACAAAAAAGAAAAGAACCTAAAGATGGTATACTCATGGTCCACAGTTGGTCTGTATCAAGATATTAAATAATATATATATATATATATATATATATATATATATATATATATATATATATATATATATATATATATATATATATATATATATATATATAATATGTATATATATTTATATATATGTAAATTAATTTATCAAATAACAATTCGTTGTAAAAATATTTAGACTTAAGCCTGGTGTGCTAACTGTAAAACTACTGCTGAATTCTCATTGAAGTTTATATTTGTCATTTGAAAAATATCTGAGAGAGAATTTAAGGTCACAGATATAGTCACAAGATTCAGAAAAGGGCAACATGTGACATCGGAATAGGTCAAGCCTCGGCAATATTCTAAGCAAATATCATACTCTTACGTCTTAGGAGTTATCAGGAATTGTAAAAGAATGATGTTCTAAACTATTTTTGTATCATGTTCTAGCGACAATCTACGACGACCATTTTTTAATCGTGTTACCGAGCAACACCGACCGTAGTAAGTATGGAAATTGGATGAGTGACCAATATAATTAGGTGACAGTCCACCGAGGAAAGCCAAGCCTGCTCAAAAACACCCACCCTTGGTATACCCAGAGTATACAGTTGTATAGATATGTGGGGAATATGATTGGGAAGTTGTCTATCTAGGTAGTAAGGAGGTCGTATCCAGGAGATTTTCGAGGATTTAGGTTGTTTATAAGAAATTTGATCTCAGATAGGTTGACTGCTTTAGGAGGCAAGGAGAGAGGAATCGGAAAGGAAAGGAATTTTTTAACTTTAGCAGTGTGGGTGGGATGGAGTTCAGGGTAGAGAATGAATGTGTTGGATAGATGTTTGGCTAATTCTTCTGCTCTAGTATCATCTGACGAAGCACAGGTTCCATCATTGCATTGGAGGCGATGGGAAATAGAGTGGTATTTATGGATCTTTTTGGTCAATTTCCAGAGGAAGTTGTCCTTGGTAGAGACAGAAGAAAGGTATGAATTGCATGATTGGGATCCAAAGGAAGCCAGTTCTTTTTTAACCAGTTTGGAATAATAATTGTACAGTTTCCGATCATCAGGATGCCCGGTTCTTTGCCAGAGGGTACTAGATTAGCGTTTGGATTTAATAAGATCATTAAGGTTGGGGGTAAAGGATTCTTTTCAAGCGTTTCTTTGGAGGGGAGTGGTGAGGATGCAGTCCAGACTGCTTGTTGGATCATGGTGGTGAAGGAACTCACAGCATTACCTAGGTCTTGAGGGGTTTTTAGGGATACCCTGAGGTCTATTGCATCTATTATTGTTTTTCGGAAAAGGTTCCAGTTGACTGCATGTGCTCTAAAATGTTGACTTCATGATTTTATAAGTTTGGTTGATGGCATAGTGCGTACACAGCAGTTTATCTCTTTGATACACTATTATTCTATTTCTTTTTTTATTTGTTACGAATATCTTTTTTATGTTCTTCAGTAGCACTAGTTTATCGAATATTAGTTTGTTTATCCTATCGAGATCCATTCTATTCATATGCCCGAAGAATTTTAATCTCGTTTTTCTCATGGATGTTTCTATGCTTTCAGTATGTTCATAAAGCTTTCAGTCCTTTCTAATCGGTATTCTTCCTCTACCCTTCATGGCCAGTACTTTGATTATTCTCAGTATCTTTCTTTCTAATATTAGTACCACCTCCAAAATTTGTCAGAAATATTGAAAAAACGTTATTATTCTGCCAGCACCTTAATAAAATAATTGAAAACGATAAATATGTATGCCACAGTAGGCCTAATTATTGCAGGATTCTCCGGAAAGATATAAAAAAATTGTCAAATCTTTATTAGAGTCAAAGGCTGAATTTCCCACGTACCAGCTATACGAAGAGATAGCACTAAGAGTAGTGATAAGAGGCCTCCACCCTTTAACTCAACCCAATGAAATAAAAGAAAAATTGATGGCTTTAGGTTTAAATGTCCGCCAAATCGTTAACATTTATAAATGAAATAAAAAGCAACCGGGTACTAGTAACAAAATTACCACTATTTTTTGAGAGCCAGGAACGCATTCCGGACGTCGAAAACATTTATAAACTAATGCGTATGTACTATACCAGTATAGTGGTTGAATAACCATACACAAAAAGTGAAATAATACAATGCCATAATTGTCAATCCTATGGCCACACTAGGAGCTACTACCACCGCTTACTTCCATGTGTGGAGTTCGGACAGCAACACAAATCTGAGGAATGCACCAACTCTAGGCAAATCCCAGCTGTGTACGCACTATGCCATCTAAATCACCCGGAAACTACAAGGGATGCAAGACTTATAAAATCATAAAGTCAACATTTTAGAGCACATGCAGTCAACTGGAACCTTTTCCGAAAAACAATAATAGATGCAATAGACCTCAGAGTATCCCTAAAAACCCCTCAAGACCTGTGCTCAATGCTGTGAGTTCCTTCACCACCTTGATCCAACAAGCAGTCTGGACTCATCCTCACCACTCCCCTCCAAAGAAACGCTTAAAAAGAATCCATTATCCCAAAATCTTCATGATCTTATTTAATCCAAACGCTAATCTAGTACCCTCTGGCAAAGAACCCGGCATCCTGATGATCGGAAACTGTACAATTATTATTCCAAACTGGTTAAAAAAGAACTGGCTTCCTTTGGATCCCAATCATGCAATTCCTACCTTTCTTCCGTCTCTACCGAGGACAACTTCCTCTGGAAATTGACCAAAAAAATCCATAAATACCACTCTATTTCCCATCGCCTCCGATGCAATGATGGAACCTGTGCTTCGTCAGATGATACTAGAGCAGAAGAATTAGCCAAACATCTATCCAATACATTCACTCAATACCCTGAACTCCATCCCACCCACACTGCTAAAGTTAAAAAATTCCTTTCTTTTCCGATTCCTCTCTCCTTGCCTCCTAAAGCAGACAACATATCTGAGATCAAATTTCTTATAAACAACCTTAATCCTCGAAAATCTCCTGGATACTATCTCCTTACTTCCTAGATGGACAACTTCCCAAAAAAGCAATCATATTCCCCACAAATCTATACAACTGTATACTCTGGGTGGGTATACCAAGGGTGGGTGTTTTTGAGCAGGCTTGGCTTTCCTCGGTGGACTGTCACTTGATTATATTGGTCACTCATCCAATTTCCATACTTACTACGGTCGGTGTTGCTCGGTAACACGATTAAAAAATGGTCGTCGTAGGTTGTCGCTAGCAAATGATACAAAAATAGTTTAGAAAATCATTCTTTTACAATTCCTGATAACTGCTAAGACGTAAGAGTATGATATTTGCTTAGAATATTGCCGAGGCTTGACCTATTCCGATGTCACATGTTGCCCTTTTCTGAATCTTGTGACTACATCTGTGAACTTAAATTCTCTCTCAGGTATTTTTCAAATGACAAATATAAACTTCAATGAGAATTCAGCAATAGTTATGTATTTAGCACATCAGGCTTGAGTCTACATATTTTTACAACGAATTGTTATTTGATAAATTGATTTACATGTCTTATTAAAGGTTTTTTTATTTTGTTTTTGTAATTATTGTTATCTGCCCATTTGCTGATAGTACACGATCATGATTCCCCAACGACATGTGCCGGTGAGAGATAAATGTTATCAGCTACCTGCATAGTTGCTATACCTTGTATTGTTTGAAGATGTATGGGACCATATTCCACAACTTATAAATTGTTCCACTATTTATGCTAACGGATAAATGAAGTTCATTATAACCAATTTGCTTACTAACGTAATAATTATAATATTACTTTACTATAGTCCATATAATGCATAGACTTCAGTAAATTATATATATATATATATATATATATATATATATATATATATATATATATATATATATATATATATATATATATATATAAAATATCTAGTAAGTAGAGGAAAGTATTTATAATGTTGATAGCAGACATTAAGATCTAAAAGTTACATATAAACAATTGCCCGATTTCGAACAGAAAAGTAGGAATACATTTGTGTTGAATAGGAAGTGATAACTTCAAAAATATCTGATTACTTCCTAACGCCCGAAAATATTTTTGGCAAAAGTTAGAAAAATATAACTCAACTAAATAAAACAAATCAAAGAGAAACACCGCTTAAATAATAAATATGCAGGGAAGGGGTTAAGGAAAGAACAAAAATTAGCACATATCATACACAAGATTATAATTATTTTTTTTTTTAATATATTTTCAGTAAAATTTGTAGAGTGCTACCAATGGGTAGTTTCTCAACATGTGATTTCATGATATTTTATTCCTCTGTTCACATTTACTGAATGTATTTTTACATGTAATACAGTTTCAAATATCATCAATAAAAAAAAAAATTAAAAAATTAAAATATGTGCAGTTTTCATTTTTCGTTTGATTATTTCAAAAGTAATTGTCATTTGAAAATGATTTATAAACATATTAACAAGCATGTTAAAAAAATATTATGTGTTAAGTAATGTAGTTTTATATTTTAAATGAATACACATGGTGTCCCCAGGTAGATGAACATATTTAAAAGATTGATAGCAGACATCAAGGTTTACAAAAAATTGTATATAATTAATTGCCCAACATTCAGTAGAAATATGGGAAATTTGAGATTTGTGTTTTTTTAAGAGAGACGCGCTATTTGTTGAATAGGAAGCGATAACTTAAAAAATATTTTATTTATGTGATTAAGCATTGCTCCATATTAAATTAGATAGAATTTACTTTAAATGAAAGTAGAGTTTGTCATTGCTAAAACTTTTTAAAGACGAATATTGAGCAAACAACGCAGCTAAGTTCCGTTAAAAAAAAAGTGATAAATTATTTGTGATTTCATTTTATCATCCTCCAACTGTACTATATTCACCTCACTTTTAGGAACACTTTATCGTTCATTAAGCCTTTAGTACATATTAATTAAGTTGAGGTTTATATGGAAACATTTTGAGATTCACCTCAAGTTGTGTAAAGAAATTATGTAATTTTCTATCCAGTCACCTAAAAGTACCCTTGTTTTCTGGAAAACTGACTACAATTAACAGTTGAAAAACTTTTATTTCTTGGGTTTTTCATGATATGGAATGTATTGTAATAGATATAATTGCCTTATTTAAAACACATATTTTATTTATAAAAATGAAAAATTGTAAAATAATTATTTTTCAAATATTTTTCATGCAAGATGGTTATGAAATTGAGTTTTTCTCCCAGATTACTATCATAAGAATTTATTCGTATTTTTAAGTTACAAAGTAAATTTTCTAGCACTAGTATTTACGATATAATGAAAATAATGGAAGTAACCAGTAGATTTCTTTATTTTTAACGGAAATTTTAGTAAGAAATATTAAGTTGGTCAGTGATAAATACTTTGAGAGATCTGGGTGAAAAACTCATTTTCATAACCGCCTTACTTGAAAAATATTTTAAAAATCATTATAATTGAAATTTTTATTTTTGTACATTAAATGTGTTTCTAGGACAATTGTGTTTATTAAAATACACCTCATAACACACACAAAAAAAAAAACAATAAATCAAGGCTTTTCGACAGTTAATTGTAGTCGTTTATGCTGACAACACGGATACTTTTAAATGACTGGATATAAAATCACATAACTTGAGACAAATCTCAACATATAAACCTCAATTTAATTAATATGGACTTCAAGCTTATTAAACGAGGATTTTTTTTTTTAAAATTGGGGTAAATGTAGTACAGTTGTAGGGTGATAAAAAAAAAATCAGGAACATTAACTTAAGTTAATATTCCTAACTTTTGTTTAACGCAATTTAGCTGTGTTTGTCGGCTCAATAGTCCTCTTTAAATATTTTTAGCAATACCAAACCATACTTTCATTTAAAGTAAATTTTGTCTAATTTACTATGGAGCAATGTTTAATTACTTAAATCAGATATTTTTTTAGTTATAGCTTCCTATTCAACAAAAAAACCTAATTCGGTTAAAAAAAATACAAATCTTAAATTTCATACTTTTATGCTGGAAATTAGGCAATTGTTTACATAAACTTTTTTGTAGATCGTGATGTCTACTGTCAACCTTTTAAATATTTTGCTCTACTTAGGGGGCAGCCAGACTTTCTGGTAGGTGTGACGTAGGACTGAACGCCCTACTCACATATCTGCTGTTCACCATACACCACATATAGTCATGAATCTCCCTAAGCTAAAACGCTCATTATCCGGAGATAAACTAGTCCCCCCTTAGGGTCTCCGGTTGGGGACTGCTTTTAAGGGATTCATGGCGCAAGTTGAAAAATTCGTTCGGGTTTAAAACAAGGTGATTTTCTTTAGCCTGTCTTGTTTAATTAGAACATTCCATTAGGGAGGTAAAACGTGCCGAAAAAGGGTTGGATCTGGATGGGACAACACCCGTGCTTGGCTATGCGGATGATCTGGTCCTGTTAAGCGAAGACACAGAAACTATAAAATTAAATACAACAACGTTAGTGAAAACCGGTAAAGAACTAGAGCTCGAAATAAGCACGGATAAGACAAAATATATGGTTAGCTGCAAAACTGGCGGTATAGCTGGTAATTGATATAGAAGGTAACAAGTTTGAATAAGCAGAGAAGTTTAAGTATCTAGGGTCTATGATAAATAGAAAAAACGAAATTGAAGAAGAGATTAAGATTAGGCTGAAGGCGGAAAATGCTTGTTATTTTTCAGTGACAAAACTACTAAGCTAGCGCATCCTGTCCCGCAATTTAAAGACTAGAATCTATAAAACCATCATCTTACCTACAGTTCTTTATGGGTTCGAAACGTGGCCGCTTACATTAGGAGATGAGCAACGTCTTAAGGTTTTCGAAAATAAAGTATTGGGTAGAATATTCAGACCAAAGAGGGATGAGTTAACCGGAGACTTCAGAAGGTTGCACAACGCCGAGTTGCGTGAATTGTATCCACTTAATATAACTGAGGTGATTACATCGCGGCGAAGCAAATGGGTTTGTAAAATTGTTGGGCTTAGCAACGAAAGAATCTCTAAAAGGTTGATATTTGCTGTACCGAATGGTAAACGTCCGAGGAATAGACAAAAGCGAAGGTAGGAAGATTGCGTTAAAGCCGATCCTAAGGGACTGGGTGTGGACGGTGTAATAAGTGGTTGGTGGTGTCGGCATCGAACCTTAGGATTCGCTAAGCCTTTTATTATTATTTACTTAAGGGACACCCTTTGTATGCATGCAGAGCCTACAGTTGTCAAAACTATATATAATCTGTTTTTCTCAACTACTATTAAGGCGTATCGGCAAGACCACTCGGGCATGGGACAAATATTTTTTGACTTGGTATCACCGAAAAAAGTTTCATTGGAATCTACCCAACGTAGATTTACCCAACTTCCCCCTGTTTGTAAATCTCACTTACAGCCAAGATACAGGCCACGAACGGCTATTATTGATTAGAATAATGAAAATGAGTGGTTCTTTGGATGAGAAGAGGCGACCGGATGAGGCCTCGAAGCTCTACGACATCCCAAGGACGACTGGGAGGAGAGGAGGAGGGAGGGTGGGTTTAGCACACTTTTTTTTGGAAAATTTCGCTCACCACAATTGGAGCACTGGGTGACGTCTCAACTATAATTATACCCTACTTCATCAAACTGGTTTCCAAGCCACATGTCATTATTTAGCTAATCTATTCGTGTAAATACAAAATAAAAAAAAATACTTCAGTCAAGATTGCTATGCGTATTCCAATAAATCGTGACTGCTCTTGATCCTTGGTAGAGATCGGAATAAAATATGTAGTTAAATTTAAATAAAATGTTCTTATATTTTATAAATTATAATAACGCGGTTTATTTCTGTTTAAGTTGTAACTAGTGTAACCGAGCGAGAGCTCTTACATTAGATTGGATATCCTTCTCCTGAATGCAGTTGACGTATAAGCAACATCAGGGAAAAATATTTATCGGCATAAGCTCAGACGGGAATAGGGGATTGTCCTCTTCCAATAAGAGGGAACTAACCCCCTTCGCTAACTTCCTCCTCCAATATTTGGAAGCAGTATTTTAAAAAAATTAAACCAATAACAATTAATTTACATGAATAAATAAAATATGTAATCTAACATTAATTAAGAAAATTGGAAAAGAAGATGAGATGGCTAAGCTAAGGACTAGAGGTAGGTACGCAAATAGTTCACTACAGCCTCTAAATAGTCCCTATTATTATTATTTTAGTTTACATACAGATTATATGTAGCAGCATATCATAGGATTTTATAATTTATTCATGTCCGCTTCTTCATTTTTACTTTAAGATTTTATTACATTTGCCTTAACCCTTTAAATAGGAAAAAATGTATGTAATATATTAATTACTTTGTTGATTTTCGAATACACCGATACGTAAAATAAAATAATATGTAAAGATGCATATACATTTATTTTTAAATATATAGTATTTTATTGTTCGTTTTACAAGAATTATGTTGATTATTTTAATTATCACTCATAATGTTTATAATAATAATAACTTCAGAGAGCTTTTTGGGGGGGAGGGAAGGAGAGGAGATCATCGCTCTCACCCCCAACCAGTATGGAAATTCTGCGCCTATTTTTAATGGTATATAAAACATACTTTATAAATAGTTGTATATGTGGGCGGGGTGGCCGAACGAGCTAACCTATATGCACAGCATTGCCGTTGCAAGGCAACCTGATATATGAGATAATTGATATAAAATAGTCACAAGTTCGCGTCCCGGTGCCGAGGGAGTCTTTTAAATTCTCGCCCACATTCCCCGGCCCGGGAAAAACCAGGGACCAGGCTACGCGATATACGAGAAAGGGGAGGACAGAAAAAAAAATACTTATTACACACATTATCAAGATTCAACTTTCAACAACAACAGTTGGTGAAGATTAATATTTCACCATGATTGTTAAATTGACGGTTAACTTAATAAGTGATTTATATCTCACTGGAAAATGTACCTCTACTTTAGGTAATTTTCAAGCAAGGAGACATAGTAATCCCTGAGCCTACACTATAATATTGTATTCACATAAGACATATTTGTTTGTCGCTGAAGATTTTGCCTAATAAAGCAGAAGATTAATTTTGTTAACTAATTTTTAATCGACTAAGGTAAAAGCTTAGGCAATTTGAGAGAGTATTCGGAATTTTATTCGTAAATTTAATCATATGAATGACCTCGTACCAAAAACAGACTTTTTCTTTCAAGTGGAGAAAAAGTCAATTTTCGTTTTAAAGGTTCAACTCGACCTGTTTCTGATGATTTTATTTAAGAATGTTATAGTTGAATAATGAAAATAAATCATTGGAATTGGTTTAAATTGATGCTGAATTTCAAAAGTTTCTTAACTTATTCTAAACTTACTCCGTAAATATAAGAAGTAATCATTATTCATTAACATATGCGAGTGGTTAATAGAATTGTGATCGATAGCCTTTATTACTTCTGTCATGACGTATTCTAGATTTGTAATTGTGGATATACTGCTATACGTCAAATACGATGTAATTATTCTAGTCCATTATATATATAGATTTTAATTAATTATTTTATTGACTTTCAACATGATTGTTTTATCCTAAATATTAAATATAATTTTTTTATATTTTTAAAAATATATCATCATCCCAATCCAACAGAATTCTCTGAAATATTATTGATATTTCAAACAATAATATCTATAGTGATATTTTAATAGGTAGCAAAGATTTTCTTTATGTTGGGATCGATTCTCAAGAAACTGGGAAGTACATTTTTAGTCAGATGAGTATATTTTAATCACGAAAATAATTTCGAAAAGAAATATACTTTTTCCACGAAGAGCGTGCCTGAAACCATCAGGCCGTCTAAATTTGCATTAATTCGAGCTGAAGGATCATGTGAAAAATCCATGCAACTCATGTGACTTGATTATTTAGAAGGTGACTTTAATGTATTATCCTTAGCTCGATATTACGGCGCACGGTAGTTGAAAGACGGAAAATAGCTACTTCATGAAGGAGTTGAAAAATACTTTTCTATTAGTTAATGATAAATAGATTAGTTGCCTAAGATATTTCACTAATTCAATCGATTAAATATTGATTTCAAATTTGTACGAGCTTTTCTAATCAGATCATACATTAATGTTTGATTTATAATGGAAATTCTTCGACATTATTTTTATTATTGCCACTCAAATTTTGTATTTTTGGTACGATTTTTTTACAGTAATGGCTGTTCCAAACTATACACTGCGTGAAAAAATAAATAGAAAAAATATATTTTGTAGGCTTAGACCGTTTTATCGCAATCCACCGCAGGTCTAACATCCATTTGTTTTAATTTTAAATTAGACATTGATCCCTAAAATTGTAAATTAATTATTTTAAAAAATGTTTAGGTTTTATTTATTTGCATTAAAAACTAAAACTTTATCGTATTTTTTTTTTTTGTGATATATAAATTAGTATCTTTGTATTTTATTTCAAATATTTTCCTTAAATATAATTAGATGTTAAAGAAATATATAAATAAAACATAAATTAAATTTTTAAACAAGTTATTTCAGATTCTATTTTATTTCAGATAAAATTGAGAAACTTTGTCGCATGTAATGTTTTTCTGTGACTTGCAGATCGGTATTTCCAGGGTTTTTTATTTCTCCAATTTTCGACCACTGTGCCGCGTAATAAGTACTGCAATTATTAATTGTTTCTCATGCCTCCGAACAAATATTCATATCTAAGTATACATATATTTAGTGAGGAATTTATATATTGGTATTGAGGAAGCAATAAATTAATAAAAATACTTTATAAATTAAACCAATAAACAGTAAACTCAAAAACTTCAACCATTCAACAAATGATTAGATTTTCTTGCTGGTTTTGTGTGCTGGCATTTTCATCAATTACTTTTATTATCCATTGATGGTTTTTGTATACGATAAATTGAAACGATAAATAATCGTCCAAGAGGTATGTAAAGAAAGATTGCAAATGGCCTGTAAAGTAAATATCTGTAATGGTGAAACTTTTAAGCTTCCCAGATTTACAACACTCAAAAACAGTTGCCTGTTCCCATTGAGAAACGATAACATCAGTGCTGATAAAAGATACTATTGGTGTCGGGCGGATAAAGGTGCTTAAAACTTTTTTTCGAGTTGCTTTACTTAAGTTTTCAATAAGTACAGAGGCTTAAAAATAGTTATCTTGTTTAATATTTATTTTACTCGGAAAATCCTTGCAACTATAAGGACATTAATTTCTAATATCCGTTTCATCATTTCTTAACTGAACGTGTTCCATATCAAATCTGCGAAGGAATTCCAGCTGTGGTGATATCCTTGTTGTTGAGTTTTAACCATAAAATTCTGCTTAGTTATTAGCAAGTTACTTAAATGGACACATGAATGACAGTTACAAGACTGACGAAAATCAGTTCAATTATGATGCACCGTTCACTTATCACTGACGTCGTTTTAGCTCTAGTGCGGATCTGTCATATTGTCTATTGGTAATGATTTTAATTAAAAAAGCTTGTTTGGCTATTATCCTTTAGAGTGTAGACATCAAGAGAAAAGTGGAGCTATAATAATTACTTCCTAATGCCCGAAAATCGTTTTGGCAGAAGTTAGAAAAATATAAGGCAACTAATTAAAAAAAAAATGAAAGGGAAACATTGCTTGAATAATAAACATGTTGTGGGAAGGGGAAGAGTAATCTGATACACAACAGTTAAAGATTATTTATTTATACATGTGCAGTTTCAATTTATTCTAATTCTTTGCCTATTTGCTTATTTAAAAAAAAAAATTGTCATTTGAAAATCATTTATGAACATATTAACAAGAGATGTGAAAAACTTTATTTCATTTTAAATGAAAATTATTGATATTCATTGTTTGCAGGACCTTGGTAATCTAGCCTACCTAGTAGTTAAGTTAGTCACATCAGTCACTCTCGTGAGTGAAGAATGGATTTCAAGATTTGTGAAAATCCTTCAGTACAGTCCATCAGTACATCAATCATAACCTGCCATCGTCAATTGGAATGTCAGTGATGACTTGAAATGTTATTCTGACTGACTGTGTTAGGCCCGCTTAACGATTTGTAAACGGTGCCATCTTTGAACACAGCGAAATGTTTTCTTCATTTTCTTTAACTAACTTCGTAAATAAATTTACAATTTTCCTTAAAGCAGTTGATATTTAGATCTAGGAGCGGGCGCAACCGTCTTCATTCTTAATATTGGAAACAAATTATGAATAATAGGTTGTCAACAGTGCATTTAGAGTTATGAGAATATCTTAGCTGTAAATTAGTTTAAGTGATTCCAACTCCACTTCTAAACATTGGATCAATATAAATGTTTTACGACTTATTCGATATTTAAAATTATATACAGACAATTGAGCTATATTTGATCAATATAAGAACAATTGCTGACCGAGCAACTAAACAAGCACAACAGACCTGCAAAATGTTTAGTTATTTGGAATTTGTAACATTGTTGATTCGATCTATAGATCGGTTTTTTTGTCTCCCATATGATAAGAACTATATAGATGCTTTAATTGATTTTTAAACATAATTTTAAAGTAATTTTTAATGGCCAGTTTCTTCGACTCAATAAAGCTTAGATTAAGCGTTATCTTAGATTATCCAAAGTTTAATCTTGATGGGTCGACCTCAGAAAACTTGGTTCAATCTTAGATAACGCTTAATCTAAGCTTTACTGAGTTGGAGCAACTGGCCCCAAGTGTATTTTATTTTGGATATTAGGGAATATGAGTTTTTAACCGTAGGATAGAATGGCCACTTGCCACATACGACATGGCTAATAAATTAAAGTTATTCATTTAACGAAGAATGTATGTTTAGTATTTTCAAGATTTATTTTACAAAATAAATATAGTATAGTGGACTATTTAATCCTTGCCTCTTTGCGAATGGTGTTAAGGCAGGTCTAGAGGCACGTAACTAGAAGACTGGTTTACAAAAAGTACGGTGGATCGCCTTGAACCGCGGCTTAGTCATCATGTTTGGCTCGTGCTCTGCTCAGGTTCAATTATTCATCAAAGAGAATTATTGAGCAACCCTGGCTGCGAATAGACTACTCCATGTTGCATGTTTACCAGCTCCTGTAAACATGTCTTTTGCCTACCTCATGGTGTCTCAATTGTACTATGGTCTTGCATATTTCTCTTAGTGAATTGCATTTTTATGGATTTTCAATCACTATTTGAACATTATGACATGTTCGAAAACAGGTGTGCTTTCTTATAACGTTTGTTCTGTTTCACTCTTTTATCCTTTATTATCAGTGAAATCGGCTTAGATGCAGTACTTAATTTTTTTTTCCACGACGAGCTGGTTGAACTTAAATAGAAATAACCACAACCATAAATGAGATTTTTCTTTTTGACAAACTCAGAGTAAAAATTAATTTAAAATTACATGAAGTCTATGTAATATTTGGAATCGACAAAAAAAACTGTATAAATTTACTCCGTCTAAATTAAACCTAAATTTTTATAACCCCATAAAAATATTGTTATAACCTAACTCCTACTTCATATGATCAGTGCTTTTCACATTTCACTGCCATTATATTGTTAATAATTATTTTAATTATTAAATAGAATTCAATGAAATTCATACAAGGAAATTTCTATAGTATTCTCAAAATTTACTCCATGTTTGGGTCAAATTTTCAAATTATAGGCTTGCCAAATAATACGTTTGCTGATCCGAAAGCGAAAGTATTTTTTCTAAGAGAAAGGATAGAATTTGATAAAATTCATACCTACTTGATTATCTGTTAACAATCCCTAACATCCCTCCAAATTTGAGCCAAATCGAACTTGCGGTTTTAGAGATATAGACGTATCAAGGGAAACACTTCTGCGCATATATACGAGAAATTAATGTACAGAATTCGATAAAATTTACATTATATTTTTTTTTAGCATTACCTATATTTTATCTAACTTTGGGCCGAATCGAGCGAGCGCTTTCTGAAATATTGGCATATCTAAAAAATACGTTTGTGCTCGCGTATGTCTCTTTTATCCTTTATTATCAGAGAAATCGGCTTAAATGGTGTTTCTAATTTTTTTGAAATGTAGTTATAAGGTCATATTGAATACGTGCGAATGAATAAAATAAAAAACAAATTGAATGTTTTTCAGTTAATTTACTATTGCATGTATGAATGGCAAACGATGCTTCATTTCGTAAGTTTTGTTATTTTCTCCTTGTTGCTTTGTAATACTTTGAACCAAAAGCTCATATTATCAAATTATGATATGATAAATGCCATCGAATAAACAAAGGACTGTTCTATCAATGCAATACCATGAAAACAGGTAAAATCCGATTTAAAAAAAAAAAGAAAAAAAACACAGGTGGAAGTGGTCAGATCCTTTTCAAACCTACTAATTTCTTGAACAATGAGAGAGAAAACAACCTTTCTCTCTTCATTGAAAAAGATTTGGAACTGGAGACAGACTGTACTAAATTTGCTAAATATGATACAGTTGAAGAAGTAAATGTTGATTTAACTTAGAAAATGGAGCAGTTTATATTCCATGTTTATCAGACATGAAGAAAACTATATTATGACATGTCATTAATTATTTCAAAAGTTAAAGAATGAGAAGATTATTCCAAAAAGCTTTGAGGATGTCTTAATTCTTGTGTTGTGTGCTATTATAGTATTATATGCAATGTAAAAATTTACTGAAGAAAACAGAGTACAGTCTGTAATAAATCTAGAGCACAAAGTATTTCTGAAAATCTTCCATCTGTACTCATGTCAATTTACCGAAGGATCATATCGCTAAGTGAATGATTGTCAAAAAATAATTTCATCATACGAGGGCTGAAACTGTTGTTCATATTGTCGATACAATGACAAATTATCGAATCTGAAAATCATATCCCTAATATCATTATCAATTCAGCCCAAACAACGAGGACGTTTTAATTTCCATAATAATATCAGCTTTTATGATTTCTTTAAGATTTTTTAATTGATGTTTAAAAATATTTAATTACCATTACAATTCCTAGAATGAAGGATTGAAAGAATGACATTTTTTTCATATTCGATTGTTTGCAATTGTGTCGAGTGTCCAAGGAAATGAATAACGATAATCTTTGAGATAATAAATAATAGAATAATGAGAGAATATATAATAGAAGATAACTATTGAAGAATGGGACTACCATGAACTTTGGGTGACAACCAAGAAAAGTATTACCTAGAAAAAATATTTCCCCACCGACCAGTCATGGTTTGAAGCTTGATGAATTATCCCGGACTATCGGGTTTCCCAATTCCTCACAGGTCATCGCAAAGCTCCCTAGCCTTGACAACGAAAAAGACATTCTGTACCACAGCTTAGCATATCATTTAGCGCCGCCTTTGAGACATCCAGAACCAAATTTTGATTGGAAACTGTTTTTTTCTCTCCGTTTGAGAAAGCTAACTACCTGTACCTGTACGGTAGAATAAATTTTAATAATACCATAATGTTTTATTATTTTTGTGATGGTTAGAAAACCACAATTGATTGTGCACATTTTAAATTAGGAAAGAGAGTATTGTTGGGACTGAGGAGTCGAAGATAAAGAAAAAGCCTGCCAAGAGACGTGATTTTAAGCTTAATCTCTTGATAACAAAATAAAAGTTATGAAGTTTTTTATTGACTACATGTAAATGTCCTGCGGTGTTGCTGGCATACGTGTTGAAGATTGAATGTTGAAAGGCAA
The DNA here is from genome assembly GCA_928085145.1 of Nezara viridula. Classification (NCBI taxonomy): domain Eukaryota; kingdom Metazoa; phylum Arthropoda; class Insecta; order Hemiptera; family Pentatomidae; genus Nezara; species Nezara viridula. The sequence goes on from OV725077.1 coordinate 113,869,895, forward strand.
GGAAAGGTGGTAAAAATAAATAATCCTTTTTTACTCTTCAGAAAAATAGTGAAAACATGTGCGTAGAAATAAATGTATTACCTTGGCCAATTTTTTGAAATGTAAGGTGTCAATTTATCTAATTCTAGGGTTTATTAAAAAAAATCTATAACATTTCATAAAATTAAATCACTATATATATATCTTTTTTTTTTCTATTGGCATTACAGACCATGTAGATTTTTTGCCTCCTTAACAAGCCTGCAGCATGCTCTATCTCTGCATGTCTTGGGCTATTTCATTCCATTTATCACCACTCAGATCTATTGTTTTTTTTTTTATTTATTATGTCTATCCTTCTGCTTGTTTGCCTTCCACGTGGTCTTTTGCCTTCTATTGAGGCATTCATTGTTCCTTCCCGATAGACTGCTATGAGCTACAGGCCCAGTCCATCTTAACCTCCGTACATTTATATTATGGGATATATTTAAAAAAATATATTAATTGACCTGTTTCTATAAGCAGTTCTTAATTGGTCATTCTTCTTCATGTGTTAGCACACTGATCCCAGATCACTCCGCTTATCGTGCGCATCTTCTTTATCTTCGTCAAGAATGTATTTAGTGACTTTTTGCACTAAACTGACAATATTAATCAATCAAAGGATGGAGTTGGGTATTGATCTTTATGGTACATCCACCATTTCATAACTTTTTACTATCGAAGTTAATCTGATTAGTGCGTATTACGTAAATAGAAACGGTAAAGTATAAGATAAATGTCCCATCCTAAAAGATAAGAGCGATGTGCAGGGGACTGCCTGTGCGGTGTCGTAACTGTTACTCCGCTATAAGATAAGTAATTGTTGTTCGTGGGTTAGGTTCAACCGAAAGCAATTTCGATAATAGCCAATCATAGGAGAGTCTTAACGGCTCCCTAGGGTTGCATCGGGCTTTATAGGTCAGCAACATTTTATAACAAAACTTTTTAACTACGGCCACAATTTCAGCTATTGTATAGCTAATTAATGTTTAATTATATAAAAAGTTGAATGTAATTTTGAAATGATTAGCGTGAGGAAAATTATTTTACAGATAAGAGACTGGAGTGGGAAAAATCATAACTGGAATATGAAAGAGATAAGGCTTCCTCTTAAATTAGAATTGGTTTATTTTTACATCTAAGTACACGCCCTTGTTTTTGAGATCTTACAATTTTATAGGCCAAGAAAATATAAAATGTAACAGATTAATTCATTTTTATTTTCTGATGCGAATCGCATTATCAATGCAATATTGGCATTTATATATCTGTACCCCGGAGATAAATGACACCACGTCACATTGTATTTGTTCAGAGGAGCCAATTTTCCATTTACTTTGAATATTAAAATTTATTTCATAGTCACTAAATTATTTAATAAAAAAATGGACAGGTGGTGTCCTTTATCTTCGGGGCACGAATAACAAAAAATAAAAAAAAATGCGATTGAAGTTGCCAATATTTTTCAGATGATCGGTTTTTTTAAATGAAGAAATTATAATACGATAGTTAATTCTGTAGAATTGAGTTTTAATATTAAGTTAAAATCTTTTAACGTCATTTTTTGAAAGTTACATTTTCAAGTTATTTTAATTTTCAATTGTGCGGGCGAATCCCAATTTAAATTTAATAACTAATTACATTTCTATTAAAATTATTTTCGACTTTTTGTAAGCCTATAATGTAAAATAGAACCGCACTACCCTTCCATTTTCTTCCTAATTCTCCAACCTTTCTTCTTTCACAGGTTTTTATATATTTCCGTTGACTCTATTTCCTCTACAATGGAATACCGCAAGGTAGCATTTTAAGTTAAGCCCTCTTCTCTATTTACTTTACACCTGTGAGATCCTAGACCACTCTTCCTCTTCCATCTCTACCTTTACTGATGAAACGGCAATTCTATCTTCCCACAGAAATCCTACTAAACCATATGGTGCGCTAGAAAATCGTTTATTTTAACTTGAGATATGGTGCCTCAAATGAAAAATTATAATAAATGACACCAAATCGAGTCAAAGCAGTTTTTATCTGAGGAAAGCTCTTTATTTACCTCTTTCTACATTTGGGGCAGTACTTTGGTGTTCTGCAAAACAAATTAACATAAGAAGTTTTTACACGATTATGAAAATCGTAATTATTATTATATAAGCCATGATTTAGGCTATATTTTTTATATTCCTGGTTGTTATGTGCGACTATAAAATATTTTAAAACTTTCTTAATGTATATGTTGGAATTATTTTTACATATTCCAAATATTTTTCGTAATATTTTTGTATCAAACATTTTTCCGTAAAAATGCCGTAGTAAGGATTATTAAATACCTATATAATATTTCTCAATCCTTTGCTATCTTAACGTTTCTGGTTGCGTTAGGATAAAAACTCCAGTACATGACAGTGTATCAATACCTGAAGTCCTCCTCGAAAAAAGAGAATAATAAGATTTCAGCATCTCCTAGACCTCTATTACACACATTTTTAGTTTCTATATTTTCTTCTTCAGTATTTGTCGACATTGTTTAAATTTTGAAGGAACCCGTAACTGAAATAATGAGTGGCAAATTAGAACCTCTCTTTAATGTCTTAGGAACAAACAACTATCAATAAGAACACCATATTTTTTTTTTTTTCTTAAACTAACTACTTTGATTTATCCCAGAATTTTTTTTTCTACAGTGCTCTTAGATTATGTTTATCTTTTTTAACTTATCTTGATAACGATTTGGAAATTTATTGAGTGTAAAATGAGCTATTAGAACCATTACAAGCAGTAATTGGCAGGCCTGTACTCTCATAAATTCAAAGGGATATACTTAAAATAACGGGTTATGAAAATGGGACCATTCACTATTCTCTCTCGTTTAAAAGAAATTAAGAAATTATAGTGATTTGGATTAAATATAAATACTAACAAACACCAAAATAATACCTGACCATCAATTTAGATTTAGGGCACATCACTCAACTGTACACCAACTACATAGAGTAACGGACTACATATCTACAGCACTAGAGCAGAAGTATATGCAACTGGCGTATTTCTGGATGTTGATCAAGCGTTTGACAGAGTTTGGCACCAGGGTCTTCTCTTTAAACTCAAGACAATACTCCCACCTACATATTATCTAATTCTACAATCCTTCCTTTCCGATAGATTTTTCTCGGTCCGTCACGGCTCAGAACTATCTTCCATCAGGTCTATCTCAGCAGGAGTACCTCAAGGTTCAGTACTCGCTCCACTACTCTATATCACCCAACATTTTAACAGCGACATATGCAGACGACACAGCAATTTTAGCAAGACACAAAAATCCAACATACGCCTCACAGACCCTACAACAGTATTTAACAAGATTACATGACTGGTTCAAAATTTGGAAAATCCGACTAAATCAAGAAAAATCACATTTACGCTTCGATATGAAACATGCCCTCCAGTTTTCCTCGACAATACACAGATTCCACAGACAGACACCGTTCACTACCTTGGTCTGACATTTGACAGAAAAATGACGTGGGGCCCACATATAATCAAGAAACGAAAAACGCTAAATCAAAGATTAAGAATTCTGAACTCACTTCTTTCGAAAAATTCAAAATTAAAACTTAGACAGAATTGAACACATACAATTACTTACTAAAACCTATTTGGACTTACGCATCACAAATATTTGGAACTGCTAAAAAGACTCTCTTAAACAAACTTCAAACCTTTCAAGCAAAAACATTCAGGACAATCACAAAAGCACCTTGGTACGTTAGCAACATAACCTTACATACTGACCTCCATATGCCGACTGTTAACGAACACATACGAACTCATTACAAAAGATTCCATGACAACTTACAAGGACATCCTAATACACTTATAAATGACATGGCCACTACGAATATGTCACGTAACGTCTGTAGGAGATTGAAGAGGAGCTGGATGAGGGACCTCCTCGCCTAACGTAGATATCACGCCGAGTGAGGTGCCGCTGGGCACTGATCCTCGTAATGCCTTTCATGACATTATTTTTTTCGAATCAACCTCACATTCACTTGTTGTCATTACCATTATGACAGGTGTGAATAAAAAAAATAAACCAAAAAAAAAAATATATATATATAAAGCAAATAGGTTTCCCTAGTAAAGGAAATTAAACTGTCGTCGGGCAGTAGAAATACCAAGTAAGAAGTGAATATATTTGCATTACATATAGAAATAGAAATAGAAAATAAACTTTATTCTGGGACGATGGCCCCTTTGAATAACAATAATGAACAGTTACAAAAGAAAAAATACATATCTGTTATTTGTTTAAATAATAAAGAAAGATCAGAAACAAAACTAGAAAAGGAAATATACAAAGAAGTACATTTATATTATATTATTAAATCATTATTATTAATTAAATTATTATTATTATATTTTTTTATTTGTCAATACTTTTACAAAAGGTTTTTTTTGTTTACTTGAGAGGGGGAGAATCAACTCTAACCACCTCAGGTATGTTCAATTTTAATTTCTATTGAATGTTGAGAAAGCTTCTTACAATTCTGGCAGTATTCAGCAGCACCGCTTTCTGAGCTTCCTTTATTACATGAGTTGGGAGGCCCAGCCTGTCAGTAGCTTCCACAGTAGACACAGGTATCAGGCCATTGCTGGAGATCACAATGCCCCTAACGGTTACTTTATTAAGTTTATACAAACTTTTTAACTCAGCTGCTAGAACTTGATATTTCCGAATTTTTTCTGCACAGACTGAGTTAATGTTTCCGTCATTTGGCACAGCAATATCTATAATTTCAACCACCTTACTATTGCCGTCAATTAACACAATATCAGGTCTGTTGTGGATCACGAGATGGTCTGTTATAAACGATTGATTCCAATATAATTTTAAGCCATCTTTCTGGCAAATATCTTTAGGGCAATATTTATAGTAGGGCATCGAGTCGTTTAATAATTTAATTTTTAGACCAATCGCCTGATGATAGACTTTGGCAACATCGTCATGTCTTTTTAGGTATTCTGTACCTGCAAGAGCTCCGCAGCCTCCAGTTATGTGTTGAATGGATTCATATGTGCTTGCACAGATCCTACATTTGTCCGATACATTCTGTTGCTTCAAGACGTGTCGCCAGTAGGATCTGGTAGCTATAACCTGGTCCTGGATTGCAGTTAAAAACCTTCAGTCTCGGGGAACAGACTTCCTCCTACCAGCCAGCTAACAGACAAAGATTTATCTATTTCAGTCTGCTGAAGCTGGTGAAAAAACCTTCCATGTAATGCTTTTGACTTCCATTCTTCCAGGCGGTCTTTGTCGGTAATAAAGATTGGCGCAGGTTCATGAGAGGCTAATTGTAGAGCAGTGTGCCCGCGATCGAGATTGCAGATTATCTTATGGCACGGCACTGCGCTTTGTTTAAAGTACTCCCTTAGGTTCTTTTCTTGACTTCGACAAGACTCTTCAATATTTGTAAGACCTCTCCCTCCTTCCTTTCTTGGCAGGTAAAGCCTTGCCATAGATGCAGTCGGGTGATGCATTCTGGAACCCGTCATACTTGTTCTTATTAACATATCCAATTCCTGGAGTGACGTTGTGGACCATTTTAGAATTCCAAAGCTGTAAGATAAGGAAGGAATAACCCACGTATTTATAGCTTTTATCATTAAACCTGAAGAAAGATGTGTTCTAAGGATGATCTTTAGTCTTTTTTTAAATGAAGCTATCAATTTACATTTTACATCCTTTCTAGCTATTTTTAAATGCTGTTCTATCCCTAGATATTTATACACATCTTCTTTCTGAAGGCTCTTAATATGATATTCTTCATTAAACAAGTTTTCGGAATTATTTGGTTTTTCTTTTATAACGTGAAGAACTGCGCATTTCCCAGTCCCAAGGGACATCTGTATGGAATCACTAAAGTAGCTAACTGTCTTTAGCATAGACTGGAGCTGGGATTTATTCTTTGCGTAGAGTTTTAAATCGTCCATATAAAAGCTATGACTGATCATTGCACTTAATTCATTAAATTTTACTTTGTATCCGTTTTCTTAACGATTTAATAAAATTGACAATGGAGCCATCGCAAGACAAAACCAAAGGGGGCTGAGGTAGTCTCCCTGGTATATACCTCTTGAAATGGTAATGTATTCAGGTGATTGCTTATCTCCTATTCTCAGTCTTGTTTTGCAGTTGTCCATCAATTTCCTCAGACGTTCTTTAATATAAGGATGGATTTTATATAAATCCAGAACTTTTAAAAGCCAACTATGAGGAACTGAGTCAAATGCTTTTTTGTAATCAACCCAGGCTATTGACAAATTTCTTTTATTCATGGTCGTCTGGCCTGCAATGAATGAATCGATGAGCAAAAGTTCTTTACACCCTTTGGCTCCTTTTCTACAGCCAAGCTGCTCGAGTGGAATCAAATTATTGGTTTGCAGGTGAAATTAAATTTTACTTGTGAGAATGAATGTTAAAATCTTATACACACCGTTGAGGCAAGTAATTGGCCGAAAATCTTGGGGGTCCAATCGATCTCCTACTTTTTTGGGAATCAGCACAGTAATGCCCTCACAACACGTTTTGGGAATGTCTATCTGCCCTGTTATCATTTTTTTATAATTCATTGCAAGTGTTTCATGCAGGCAGGATAGATTCTTTAACCAGTAATTCTGAATTCTATCACTACCCGGCGCTTTCCAGTTTTTCATTTTCTTTTTAGCGATGATTACATCCTCTTTCGAGATGTCGAATTCTGGCATTTGAGGTTTCTCCTGAAGTTCAGTATTTACTAATTTTAACCATTCGTTTTCATTATTATGCTGTACATTGTGCTCCCAAAGCTCTTTCCAATACTCTATAGTATTGTCAGTTAATGAACAATTTGCACCTTATTATCATTACCTAAGCTCCGATAAAACTGCTGCTCACTGTTTTAGAACATTTTGTTCTGCTGTTTTCGAAGTAACGACTTTTTATATCTTCGTATTCTGTTTGCATAAACTGCAAGTTTTTGCTTCAGTATATCAGCATGTAAAGCCAGTTTTTCGGTGAGCTCAGATTCTAACACCACCCCTATTTGTAGTACAACTATTTCGTCGATTTTTCGTTTTACTCTCGTACTTGCTCCAACCGGGTTCCTGATATAACTCGTTATGACTCCAATATTTCCCCTCAGCGAAGCTATTTTATTTTCCAATCTTCTCTGCCAGCGTAGAAGTTTTGTGTGATTTTTATCTTTCTTTTTTCCTTGTTTTTCCAAGCCAAGTTCAATAATAATGACCCTAGCTGCAACATAGGCCCAATGACAAACAGCTTCGACAGTCATTTCTGGATAATCTACAATAACTCTACTCAGAGCCTCATTAACCCGATTCACAGTCAAACGTGATTTGAAGCTATGCGGAATCTTTGAGAGGATTGGTCTAACATCAAGCGGTATCCCTTCATAAATCACATGCTGGGATAATAATGATTCCATTAGTTTGTCAATGTCTTTGTCTTCTTCTTCTGGAGGAGCTGCCTCTATTGCCATCGATCTTTCTAGAAAAGGTTCTGTTGGCTGCTCTTCGTTTTCAATTTGTACCATTCCTAATCGTTCAGATACCACTATTTTGATATTTTCTGTTTCCACTTCAGATAGAAATTTTCTTGAACGGATCACTCTAACTTGGTAACTTATCCTTTGTGAACTCATTGCCATCTGTGGATATAGTTCTTGCCAATACTGTTGAATCCTTCCTAGGTATCCCGTCTGTTTCCAATTTCAGGTATCAAGCCATTTCAGCCACTGGTGCATTTACCCTATCCATTTTAAAAATGAACCAGGAGTTGGCGGATTTTTACTGATCTCCGGAACTGTTTTAGGGTAGCAATAGGTTTTCGAATAATTTGGGAGATATGATTATTCGAGGACTGGTATTGATCGAAAATTACTCCGAGATTTCTGACAGAAGTATGGAAACGAATAGGTAGTCCATTGAGGTAGAGTAGGGGATAGTATGCAATGGAATTAATAAGATGCTTGGAACCAATGAGAATGGCTTTAGTCTTCTCAACGTTTAACTTTAAAACATTACTTGCTGTCCAAGTAGTAATACTGTTTATGTCTTCTTGTAGTCTTCGGATCACCTCAAACATCTCAATAGAATAAATTAAAGATAGATTTAGTGATCGTCAGCATATAACTGGTATTGTGAATGATGGATGGAATCAGGAAGATCGTTGACGTTTATGGAGAAAACAGTTGAAGAGAGTGAATATCCCTAAGGAACACCAGGAGTTAGTGAGAGGGGGTAGGAAGGAGTTTTATTTGGAATAATGACTGTTTTTGATCTGTGATACGAGAAGGAACGAAACCACTTTACGACGGTATTTGATATGGAAAGATTTTGGAGTTTGGAGAGAAGGATTTCATGATTAACGGAATCAAACGCTTTTGAAAAGTCAAATAGAACCAGGATGGAGATTTTTTGTTTGTCTATGGTTAGATGAAGATCTTGGTCTATTTTCGATTAAAATATATCGAGTAAGAAAAAATTTATAAAGCAAAAAAGATACCATAATGTATTATAAATATGTTTATAAAGAATAATCAAGATAAAAGTATTTATGTACATTTTCATAGTTATCTGCTTTTGAAAATTTGTAAGAACGTCCAAACGTTAAAATTAATAAAGAATTGAGAAATAATATAAAGTCTTTTTATAATTCTCCCTACACCAGCTTGCATTGGTAACGTCTAATAGGACTTTCAAATAAGTTAAAACTTAAAAAAAAAGTATATTTTTATAAAAATTGCTCCCAAATATTTTCAAACAAGTTCTACTTTTAGCATTTGTAAATCACAACAGTTTAGTTGAAGCAATTTATGATTTTTGTTTAAAAAAAAGGAAGGCAGTGGATCAGCTGATGAGAAGGTTGTCTCCTCAACTCCTCTCTCAGTTTTTACCAATTTTATAGCGGAATCTCTCTGATTATTCACGTGATACAGTTAAAGTGTATATCAGAGCAGTTGATATTTACTGTTGACATCTTTTTTTTTTGTTATTTTAAGAAAAAAAAAAAAAAAATTTTTTTTTTTTTTTTTTTTTTTTATTTATTTATTTATTTTTCTCTTATGATATGCGGTATGATCAGCAAGTGATGGCCAGTAAGGTGCCCAAGAGGTCTCGGTCAGACGGAGTTAGCTCACCAGCCAAACAAAGGACTCGTCGCTGCCTACGAGAAATACCTCCAGTGACCAAAATGAACACTTCAGAACCAGAACCTCAGCCCCAACCAGGTACGTCTGCACAAGAAACGATTGAAGAATCACCTTTCTTTACTCCAAACCCCTACCAAGTGCTTCAAAATGACAGAGAAGTAATGGAGTCTGCAGCAATACCCAGAGAACCAAAGCCTCCTCCGATATTTGTGAAAAATATAAAAAATTTCCAGATGTTCTGCACCCAACTAAATAAAATCTGCTCTGGCAGTTATTCATGCCTTAACAGAACCAATGACACCAAAATAACACCTGATTCTGCAGAAGCCTACCGAAAAATAGTGAAGTACTTATCAGAAACAAATGCGAATTTTCACACTTACCAGCTGAGGCAGGAAAGAGCTTTACGAGTAGTGATAAGAAATTTACATTCCTCAACCCCCACTGAAGTTATTAAAGAAGAACTAACGACGCTTGGTTTCAATGTACGCCAGGTAACAAACGTTTTGAAGGAGGACAGGGAGCAGCTAGGATTACGAAATAGGATCCCACTACCATTGTTTTTCGTGGACTTGGAGCCATCACCAGGTATCGAAAAAATATATGATATCACAAGAATATACTACACAATGGTGAAAGTTGAGAAGCCATATCCCAAGAGAGACATCGTGCAGTGCCATAATTGTCAGACCTATGGCCACACGAAGACATATTGCTACCATCTGCCGCGTTGCGTGAAGTGCGGTGAACAGCACAAATCTGTAGAGTGCACCAAACCTATACAAGATCCAGCAGTATGTGCCCTATGCTTGGAGGGACACCCGGCCAACTACAAAGGCTGCCAAATTTACAAGAATCTCAAAACCAGACACCAGAAAAACCGGATTCAAGATGAAGCACTAAGAACAAGAAGAGAGAGAGAGCCTTCCAGAATTGTAAACAATGATGTATCATTCTCCCAACTACTTAGAGGTAAGACTTTAACCGATAAATGTCAAGCCCTGCCACAACAACAACCTCAAACCCAACCTCAAAATCCTCTTCATCCTAATATACCTAACCACCAACAACAAATTCCTCATATTCCTCCTCCTTCAAATGCAACAGATCTCACAAGTTTGTTAGCATCTTTCCTCACCGATTTCAAATCCCTTGTTACTCCACTCATATCACTCCTCACGAATCTCGTATCTCACCTCATCCCTCCTTTGAAAAATCCTTAAATGACTCACATCCCTAAACCCATATCCATTCTCCTTTGGAATGCGAATGGTGTTAGAAATCATACAGACGAACTATCTACTTTACTACTTGACAAGAACATTGATGTGGCACTAATTACTGAAACTCGACTAACCACTAAACAGCACTTCAATATACCACAATACCTGACATATCGTACTGACCACCCTGACGGAAAAGCACATGCCGGTACTGCTGTAATTGTACACCAATCCCTCTCCCATCACGTACTCCCATTACCAATACATGATTTCCTACAGTCCACCGCTATCGTGATAAAAACCTTCTCCTTTCCGGTCACTCTTGCATCAGCGTATTGCCCTCCTAACCGATCCATATCCAATGCCCAATTCAGTTCTCTCCTCGACTCCTTAGGACATCACTTCATCTTGGGTGCAGACCTAAATGCCAAGCACCAACAATGGGGTTCCAGAACCACGAATTCTCGTGGCCGAACCCTGCTGTCTGCACTCAATTCCCAACGTTTTCACCTCCTTTCCCCCAACTCTCCTACCTACTGGCCCACAGATCCCAACCGTAATCCTGATCTTCTTGATTTCTTTATCCACAGCGGCTTAAGTCCCCTCAATTGTTCCATTACACGTCTAAATGAACTTTCCTCTGACCATAGTCCTCTAATCCTTAATGTTTCACTTGAACCTGTTCCCAAACCTTCTCCACCGTCATTCATTAGGGGCCCAGTAAACTGGGACCTTTTCCGCCAAATAATCTCCGATAATATTGATCTCAACATATCCCTCAAAACTCCCGATGACCTTGATAGTGCCGTAAATTCCTTTACTACCACAATCCAACAAGCCGCCTGGACTGCCTCCTTCCCAAAAGACTCCTCCAGAATTCCTATAAAGACCATTCTACCCCAACACATCCTTAACCTAATCCGCACCAAACGCCGTGCCAGATTATTATGGCAACGTACCCGACATCCTACCGACCGCTCCTCCTATAATTACTACTGCAAACAATTAAAACTGGAATTAGCCACCTTCAGATCACAATCCTTCAACTCCTACCTATCCTCCCTCTCTTCTCGCGACAATTCCCTTTGGAAAACCACAACAAAAATCCTAAATCCTCACCGCATTTCCCATCCTCTCCGACGAGGTGATGGCTCCTGGGCAGCATCTGACGAAGATAAAGCTGAGGAGTTCGCCATTCACCTATCCAATACATTTATTTCACATCCGGAATCCCATCCTGCCCACACCGTAACAGTAGAAGAACTCCTTACATCACCAATCCCACTTTCCTTGCCCCCAAAAGCTATTCATCCTTCCGAAGTAAAATTTCAATTAAAAAAACTAATCCTCCGTAAAGCTCCTGGACATGATCTCCTTACACCTCAAATCCTTCGACAACTTCCATCCAAAGCAGTCATATTCCTTACATATATCTACAATTGTATCCTACGCACCACCCACTTCCCTCTGTTATGGAAACACTCCACTATTATCCTCTTCCCAAAACCAGGAAAACCTCTCAATAGCTCAACATCCTATAGACCAATCAGCCTACTCCCAATCCTTTCAAAAATTTTTGAAAAGATCCTTTTGAAACGAATCCTACCCATTATAGAATCCCAAAATATTCCTTCCCATCAGTTTGGTTTTCGCTCCCAACATTCTACTGTTCAACAAGGACTCCGAGTTGTTGATCATATTTCCTCAGCCCTAGAAAACAAGGAATACTGTTCGGGTGCATTTCTGGACATTGCACAGGCATTTGACCGGGTATGGCACTCCGGACTGCTCTTCAAGCTTAAAATCCATTTACCTCAGTCCTTGTACCTAGTCCTCCGATCCTACCTCTCTGACCGCTCCTTCCGAGTTCGCTGTGGAACAGAATTTTCCAATATCTACTCCGTTAAAGCCGGTGTTCCCCAAGGCAGCGTCTTGGGTCCCGTGCTTTACATCCTCTTTACTGCTGACATCCCTGTTCATCCCGATACTTTTCTTGCAACATTCGCTGACGACACCGCAATCTTATCATCCAACTCTGATCCCAACATAGCATCCTTAAATCTCCAAAACCACCTCACCTTGATTGAGCACTGGTGTAATAACTGGCGCATTAAAGTTAATGAATCTAAATGCCAACATATTACCTTTACACTCCGACGCAGTTCCTGTCCACCAGTACACTTTAATTCCATCCAGCTTCCTTACTCAGACACAGTCCGGTATCTTGGCTTTCATTTAGACCGAAGACTAACGTGGAACCCACATACTAGACTCAAAAGACAAGAACTCAACCGACGATACGGCCAGCTATACAGACTACTAAACAGAAAATCCAAACTTTCTATTGAAAACAAATTACTTATCTACAAGACAATACTGAAACCTATATGGACATACGGACTTGAACTGTGGGGGACAGCAAAAGCTTCTAACATCAAACGTATTCAATCCTTTCAATCTAAAGTCCTTCGAACAATAGTTGATGCTCCGTTCTATGTAAATAACAAAATCCTACACCATGACCTTAATATCCCATGTGTCCTAGACCTTATTCCAGAAAAATTCTCCAAATTTCACCAGAACCTTACCTATCATCCAAATCCCCTTGCACAATCTCTATCCAGCACCACCCATCCTTACAATCCTCCTCGAAGGTTGAAGCGGCAGTGGCCCAGAGACCTTTTGTAAATAAGCATCTATTGGAGTTTTGGCAATGGCCAGATCCTCCACTCAAGCCCGAGTGTGTATGATTAGGTTTAAAAAAAAAATTAAAACATTAAAAAAAGTCCTATTTTTTGTTATTCAGTTCCATCTTAACAAATGATCAATAAAGAAAAATCAGATAATGTTTACTAAACAGTCCCTTGGCTCATTTTGCGATTCTTATTTATTTTGTTCCTCCTTACAATTATTAAAAAACAACCATACATGATATAATTTAAAGATATTTTTTTTATATTATGTAGTTTACTTGAACCGTTTGCTTTATTCGATTGATAGGCGATTTTATAGGCGATTACGATTTTTTCAATCAATACTAAAAAAGAAGAAGGTATAAAGATAATATTACTGAGTGGCAAAAAAACAATGAGCTTATTATAGGTATTGCTAAGAAAAGAATGTTTAGGTTGATACCTTAGGAGGGCCTTAAGGGCTGCAGTGTAGGTCAGGACTGACTATCGACCCGTGGGCCTTGTGCAGTAATTGTGTCCAGCTGTCCCTCTCTCCCCAAGAACTATCTTCCTATATACTTTCATTTCACCAGGATAACTATTTGTTTCTTTTTGAGGACTTTCCCTTACCACCGACTCATCTTTTTTCGTTCTTAAATCACCAGAACATTTTCTAATCATCCATAAAACCGTTTATGGATTGGAATTTTAGAAATCAATAATATAAGTGACAAATCGTGAAGCGATATGGTCTCCAATAGCCTTCATGATTTAAACATAAATGATAATATAATGTGCTATAATAATTGCGCCATGATGCTAACATTGATCTGCCTCTGAGGGGCAATGAATTTGGATCATTGAGGCACCAAGCAAAAGGGAATCTCATGGATGTGATTAATAGCAGTTTTAAAACTTAAAACAAATAGAGGAATCAATGTTTTTTCCTCTCTCATTGTAATGGATCAATGAAAAGAAAGTTAATTTAAAACTTCATTCATGATACTAATAAAAACACTTTTTTGGGATGAGGGGGGAGAGGAATTCAGTATTAAAAATGTCAACTTTGTTTCTGTTTAAAAAAATATCTTAACCCACTTTGCTCCTTCCATCGGTACAAATTGTTTCAACATTTTACTAATACCACAGCTATATGGCGATTATAAATTTGTTATAATAGAGCTCTTCTAAAGGCTACAAACCATACAATAAAAATAAAAAACTGAGATGTGTGCTTTAGGCTATACAATAGAAAGTGAAAACAAATAATATGGAATGTAAATTATGAATAATAGCTTATTATAAAGGGCATGAAATGCTAATCATATCCCACGCTTACAGTATGCAGGTCTGATTTTTAGTTTCTGAGGTATTTTAATCTATACCTTCAATAAAACTCGTTATCATGGGTGATAAATATTCAGGACGCAGTCATTATAAAACTTTTTTATTTGTGCCGGCGATAATTGCTTTGAAAGACAAAGATAGAAATTATATGAAATACTGTATAAGTGATTCTTAAAGTCCTATTAAATGTAATTATATGAAAAATAATTCTTTTTAATATTTTTTTTTCATAAGAAATGTTTATATTTTACCATTTGGGAGGAGAGAGTGGGCTTCGGCCAGAAAGCCATATCTTCCCCTCAGATCCGCCTATGACTATCTTCATTATATGTTATATATTAAAAACGAATTAACATGTTTCGCTCATGTTGCTTATGCCATGAATGCAATAGGGTAAAGGTAGAATATGTTATATCATATGGATATATAAAAAAAAATAATCTACTGTGAGAGTTCTGAATGAGGTATACTAGGCAAGAAATAATCGTTGAAGTACTCAACAATAATCGTTATTACAAGAAATAATCGTTGTGGAGATTGGAATACCAGAGGTGTAATATTCGTTGTGATTGTTTTTTATATAAATAAGAATGACAATATCCACTACAGAGGAATGGCCATTTGTTATTGACTTAAAAGGGTTTTTGGATTCTGGGTGAGTCATCCGACTTCCTAAGACCAGCCGCAGCGATCAGGGAAAAACCGGGCATTCCATGTTAAGTCCTTACGTCACCAATGGTTTTAATTAAACGAATAATTGATGAGTCATTTGTTTTTTTCTTGAAATGCAAAGATTCTAATACCTTGTACCATCAATTATAAACTCTGAAGATATTCCAGTGATAAACTTACTTATGTTATAAATCTCTTTTTTGATAAAAGTCGTGTTAACAGACTTTTGTTTTTGCGAAGTGGTTTTGCAGAATATTTACATTGAAATACATATTTATTTTGTATGTACTTTCAGTGGAGACGTTTCTTGTAAATGTAATATAAGCGGATCATGACCAAACTAAAAAAAATACATCTGTTCCCCTTTGTTGAGATCTTTATTGAAAATATTTTCTAGACTCAGTACGAAGGGTACGGTAAACCTCTTGTCTCCATTTGGGTCCTTGGAATGAGGTATTGTTTCAGCTTGCCTTGTGGGCAAGCAGCCAGTTGAACCAGGGTTTGATTCAGGTCATAAACATACAATCAAGCTATTCAAACAAAAAATAATTCGTTCTTTTCGTAACTATAACTATTGTCGGTCTCGTCGTTACCATAATTGGTGATCATTATTCCAAAATGACGATAACATTTTGTTTTCTCATGTCTCGATACTGACTTTTTGATTAGAGATAATTCTTTGACGGAGTGGTAGCTAAGTAATATATAATGTAAAATAGTGAACTAATGAAAAGTATTGTTACTTATAACATATGTATCATAATAAATTTTATATATATATATATATATATATATATATATATATATATATATATATATATTATATTATATTATATTATAATATATTTCGTATTTCCTTCGCGGATAAATTTAACGATTTTAGAAAGGCGAATTTTCTGTTACTTTTTCTTTCGCGTTATCTTCCACATTTTTAGAAAGCGGTAGAGATGTTTCAACCTGCCCTTCGGTCAGATGGATACATTACGATGCACTGTACCTAGACGTAATTAACATATCCACACCAGAAGTTTCAAATGTAATAATAGATGAAGTGAAGCAATGAGGATTTGGTTCCACTTTTAACAGATCCCGATTCACTGTAACAGTAAGCAGAGAGTTTTTAGAGAGTTTCACTGTAACAGTAAGCAGAGATCAATCTCGAAGATTTCAAGTTACAGACTTATCATGAGTCACTATTGTATTTATAGCAGGATAAATAAAATATTAAATGAAAAATCATCTTTGCTTTAACAATAGTTAAAGGGCAACATTTTTCAATAATAATAATAAGGCTTAGCAAACTCGAAGATTCGATGCCGATACCATCAATTGATGTCCACATTCTTCTATCCAACGGGCTCCTTTTAAACCCAATCCCGCCAGATCAGCCTGTCCGTGGGCCAGACCCCCTTACCGTGCACCCCCCCCCCCATATCCCTATAAATTGCATATCGTTGTGTTCCTTGTAAGTATTTATTAAAAAAAAGCCAATGTTCCCACAAAAAAAAGTGAACGCACTGCCCCAAAATGGCGTCCAAAGATGGCGGATTGACGACATTGACTTTAGTTTTTTGGTCACTGAGAATCAGCATTTGGCTTAATTTCCTTATAGTTGGTCTTTTATTAAAGCTTAATAGTTATAGAATAATAAAACATGAAGAAATATTAAAAAATAATTGGCTTAGGCTATGAAAAGCACCAGTAAAGTCAATTTTTTCAACAACAAAATTTTCAAGTTACAAATCAAGCGTCGTTTGTAATTTAACGGCCTACAATAACGCAAAACGTGCTGAAATAAACCATCTGGAGAATATATTTTTCTTTCTAAAACGCTGATAATATTTTAGAAATGTTTAAGCAGTCCCGTAGAAAATGTACTTATGCGGCAGAAAAGCGGTACTGGCGTGGGTGCCTACAGGCCTCTACCACACCATTCAGTGCCCCTAAATGGCTTAGTTATAGTGATATAATAACATTTTTGGTACATTATATTGATTTTATTAACGAACAAATATTAATGCAATAATTTAATTGTAAAAAAAAAAATTTTAATTTAAAAAAAATGTATTATTATTTTTTTTTAATTTAACCTCCTTTATTCTAGAGGTAGGTCGTTTAAGAAGACCTCAATTGTAAAAATGATATAATCATAATAATAAAACTTAATTAAAAAATACTTTGTTAAATATCTTAATTTTTTTTTTTTTACTTAACGTAGCAATTTAACACTGTGTTTTGTATATTTACTGATTCTTAGAAGTAATTAAAAAAATTATATAGTTCCAGGAAATGAGTCATATTAATACCTGTTTTATAAAATAAAATAATATATACCTAATCTGAACTATATATAATGAATAGCTACCGGGTTGTTTAGTAAAACTCATATATCACTAATTAAAAATTTAATTTTTATTTCCTTTATTTTGTGCATAAGTTGGACTATATCATAAATAAATAGGAAATTTTAATATTGAATGAATTATTCTCTATGCACAAAGAAAGATAGAAGGGTGATGCTATAAGTTCTTCTATAAACCAAAACTGATTGTTTGGATTTGATCTCAAAATGAGGAAAAACGTGAACTCGTGAAAACGAGAAAATTGGAAAAATGCAAGTGAACGAGAAAGGAAGTGCCAAAGCCTCGGAATAGATAAAAAGGACCAGTATCCATTATGTAGCTAAATGAATGTATAGTAGATAGATGAACAGAATATTTCAAGATGTTGTTAAACGGGATCAATTGCAGTTTGGATGATATTAAGTGGACGATGTAGGTTTATTATGGTGAAAACCACTTTATTTTAGATTGCTGAAGGTGCACATCGGGACTATATTAACTTTGAAGCAGGATATAGAGAGGTATATCCAGAAAGTTATAGCTCATAGCTTTCCTTCTGTTTAGTGCATTTGCAAAAGATTTTTTAAGGAATCTTATATTAGTTATAGCTCGTTATTGTTCAGAAATTGCGGAATAAATTCTTCGGAATTTGTACCATATCATAAAAAAATAGGAAATTTTAATATTGAATGTATTATTCTCTCTGCACAAAGAAAGATGGAAAGGGCGAAACCGAACAGCTTTGACAGTTTTGCGCGTACATAGGCAACAAGCATATTAGAAAATAATATGAAAGAACTGTGGTTTTACCTTTACAAGAAAGGAGGTACTAGAAAATGTAATACTCATCAAGATCCATTCCTGTTTAGTGTACCAAACAAATTATACTCAAGAATCGTAGAAGCTGGAATAAGAAATATTGTCGATTGCCAGAGTGATATGGATTGAGAAACTCAAGTTGCACATTGGAAGAGAAGTTGAAAATTGGGACTGTCTTCACTTTAAGGAAGGTTATAGAGAAGTCCACACAAAAAGAAAAATAGCTCTCTATCTGCTTAGTACCTCATACTTTGGATTATGCTAATATCTAACTGTCTTTCAGAAAAGCTCGTTTTCCTTTTAGATTCCTTAAAAAATCTTTTGGAAATGCACTAAACAGAAGGACAGCTATAAGCTATAACTTTCTCGATATACCTTTCTATATGCTGCTTCAAAGTGAAGATAGTCCCGATACGCACCTTCAGCAATCGAAAATAAACCTACATCGTCCACTTAATATCATTCAAACTGCAATTGACCCAGTTTTAGCAGCATCTTGAAATATTCTGTTCATCTATCTACTATACATTCATTTAGCTAAATAATGGATACCGGTCCTTTTTATCTATTCCGAGGTTTTGGTACTTCCTTTCTCGTTCGTTTAATGTATTATACGCGTTTTTCCTCATTTTGAGATCAAATCCAAACAATCAGTTTTGGTTTATAGTTAGGGTCACCATTTCTATCTTTCTTTATGCATAGAGAATAATTCATTCAATATTAAAATTTCCTATTTATTTATGATATAGCCCAACTTCTGCACAAAATAAAGGAAATAAAAATTAATTTTTTAATTAGTGATATATGAGTTTTACTAAACAACCCGGTAGCTATTCATTATATATAGTTCAGATTAGGTATATATTATTTTAGTTTATAAAACAGGTATTAATATGACTCATTTCCTGGGAAGTATATAAAATTTTTAATTACCTCTAAGAATCAGTAAATATACAAAACACAGTGTTAAATTGCAACGTTAAATAAAAAAAAAATCAAGATATTTAGCAAAGTATTTTTTAATTAAGTTTTATTATTATAATTATATCATTTTTACAATTGAGGTCTTCTTAAACGACCTACGTATAGAATAAAGGAGGTTAAATTTAAAAAAAATAATAATACATTTTTTTTTTAATTAAATTTTTTTTTTTACAATTAAATTATTGCATTAATATTTGTTCGTTAATAAAATCAATATAATGTACCAAAATGTTATTATATCACTATAACTAAGCCATTTATGGGCACTGAATGGTGTGGTAGAGGCCTGTAGGCACCCACGCCAGTACCGCTTTTCTGCCGCATAAGTACATTTTCTACGGAACTGCTTAAACATTTCTAAAAAATAATCAGCGTTTTAGAAAGAGAAATATATTCTCCAGATGGTTTATTTCAGCACGTTTTGCGTTATTGTAGGCCGTTTAATTACAAACGACGCTTGATTTGTAACTTGAAAATTTTGTTGTTGAAAAAATTGACTTTACTGGTGCTTTTCATAGCCTAAGCCAATTATTTCTTAATATTTCTTCATGTTTTATTATTCTATAACTATTCAGATTTAATAAAAGTCCAACTATGAGGAAATTAAGCCAAATGCTGATTCTCAGTTGATAGTTACAAGGAACACAACGATATGCAATTTATAGGGATGTGGGGGGGGGTGCACGGTAAGGGGGTCTGGCCCACCGTGCATAACGCAATCTTCCCACCTTCGCTTTAAACTGCCCCTCGGACGCATGAGCCCTGAGCCCAGCGATTTTACATGCCTATTGTATTCGTCTCAACTTAATCATCTCATTTATATTAACAGGATACAGTTCACAAAATTCAGCGTTGTGTAACCACCTAAAATCTCCGGTTGACTCGTCCTATTTGAATATTATGAGCAATGCTTTATTTTCAAGAAAACAAGACGTTGCTCATCCCTTGATGTAAGCGGCCACGTTTCGCATCCATAAAGAACCGTATGAAAGATAGTAGTTTTGGAAGTTCTAATTTTTAAATCTCGGAACAAGAGGCGAGAACTAAGTAGTTTTCACAAAGAAATATAACAAGCATTTCCCGCCTTCAACCTAACTTTAATATCCTATTCAATTTCGTTTCTTCTGGTTATCTTAAACCCTAGATTTTATAATACATAAATTCTGTGCCTGTTCAAGCACATTCCCTTCTATATTGACATCATCAAAATTATCGCTGTTTTTGCAGCTAACCGTATATTTTTTCTTATCCGTATTTATCTCGAGTCCTTGTTCTTTACGGGTTTTCATCAACGTCGTTGTATTTAGTTTTCGCTTAACAGTACCAAATCATCAGCATATACCAAATCATCATATTCCAATAAATTTACTTAATTATATAAATAATTCAATGAGCATTTATATGTAGTGGCTCTAGGAACAACTTATTGAATATAGTATCCTCTGGGTGGTGAAGGAACACTAAAAGGCCGATACCTAACGGGCAAGGCATTAGCTGGAGTTCGCGTGAGGTTCTGACGTTTGTCCGATTGAAACAGTGCAATCAATTTTAATGATCTCCTTCATAGATTCTAAACTAAGCCCTGTCTCCTGTAACTGGATAGATAAATTATCTCTGATAATAAAACCCTGCATCTGCAACAGTTGATTGCGGTAGTAAATATCTTTCTATGGCCTATAAGATATCAAAGATTTCTATTAATTTAGTGCAGCTTTACAGATCTGTGGAGCTTCTTTTGAAACTCTGTTATATCACGACTCATTATTCGCTCTTTAAGTTTTATTACAAATTTAAAATAATATATATATTAAGCGATTCCTAATGTAAAAATATTTCAAGTTGTTAAAATATCTACTCATTTTCATTTTGAATCAGACGTCTCAGTTAGAAATAAGTTTGTTTTGGTTTCTCTCAATCAGTGTGATTTTTTTTAAGAAGGTTGATGAACATATTATCACTCCTAACGAATCTCTTTTTTCTTATAAAAAAAAGACAGGAGAAAAAAATACTTGTTCAAATACTCTCATCTACAGTTCTGTCTCCTTGGGCGGCAATGGTACACTTGTGCTTTGCTCATTGCACAATTTCTCATGTATACAGTCTTGCTCAGAAATATTTATTCCTCTTGATAGTCTGTTTTCAATCCAAGGGAATTAAAGAACGCTCAATATAGGTCTAATCACCCTCCGTTGGACGCCGAATTCAGTCTTCAGCTGTATTTTTCAAAGCAATCCTCTTCTTTTTAATCTTTAATGGTCGTTTCTGTAGTATTTTCCATTGATCCTTCGAGCTTTACCCATCATTTTATAACTAAAAGTGTCATCTCGCAAGAGGAAAATTTCTAGCTGTGGGAAGTGGCTCCGAATTGTAAAACAGTTGGATTCTGAACATATTCAGCCAATAAACACTTTGATGTTTGAATTTGAAATAAATAAACTGTTAAATAAAAACTAACTTCATTTTCATGTACAATGCATTGAAAAAATCTTATATGCAAATTTGCAAACAACAAGAAGATGGACTTTTTTTTCATTTATTAGTTTTGCAGTTTTTACAGAATTCCTCTAGACTGTATTTACAGGGACCAAATTAAAAAAATGCTTGTATCATTGGAAAGGTACGTTTTTCTCCTTTCTGGTGTTAACAGTTAATTAAACATTTGTTAAATTAGAATTCAATAAAACAAAAAATATCTGGTGCACACAACACACAACTTTCACTTACCGCTCTACTTTGAACAGAAACTATTTTCTGGCAATGCTGGGCTATTATGAAACTTTGGAAGTGCGTTTTAAACGGAACTAAAGCCTAATGCTCACAGATAACAAATCATTAAGATCCTTAAAATTACAAAAAGTCTATATTACTTATAGGCATTAATAAGCTAGTTACTCCATCTGCTTTTATAAGCTACATAACTTCAGTCTCTGAGTCT
The DNA here is from genome assembly GCA_928085145.1 of Nezara viridula. Lineage (NCBI taxonomy): Eukaryota > Metazoa > Arthropoda > Insecta > Hemiptera > Pentatomidae > Nezara > Nezara viridula. The sequence goes on from OV725077.1 coordinate 113,892,119, forward strand.
TTCAGTCGACAGAATGACCAACTCCAATTTCAACATTTTTGAGTAATGTCATTTTAGAGATATTTCTAGTTGAAAAAGTTATCTATACAGACAGTGAGTAAGTTGATTCCAGAGTAGGTGATTGCAGTGTTGTAATATATAACTGTGAATAAAGGTATAAATTTTGCCACTATGAACACTACCAAAAATAATAATAAAGAGATATTCATGATCGGTAGAAAAGATCAGAATAAAACCATAGAAGAAATCCTTGGGCTAAAAAAATGTATTTCCTTTAAAACTAATATTAAAAGTTTTCTTAGAATGTTGAAAACTAATATAATCTAGTTTCACTCTATCTCTCTGAAGCAAGCCACTAATATTGAATGACATTCAGTTAAATGTATGATCTTTCACCATTTTGAGTTCACATTGCAATAATATCTAACAATAAATTAAAACATAAAATTGATCAAATTCATAGACGAATTTTCATATAGTTTTTGAAGGAGCATTTTAATTATTTGTATCCGATTAATAAAAGACAGTTCTCAGTTTTTCGTATTTCCTATATAATTTCTTAGTATTATAACCTTTCGATATGTGGATATTTCGTTTTAAACATAAGTATTTAACGATCGAGAAACTATTAAAGATATAGCCTTATAGATTATTCTATTTGAAAGGAGGAAAACTAAAGATAATAATGTGTGTGAACTTCTGCATCAGTAACGTTTTCCTTTGGCGAACGGTGTAGTTACAATAACTGTGGTACTTCGCTAGAGACATAACGTTCTGTGGTGAAGCACTTGAATTCTTGAGGCTACAATAAATATTATATATAGTTCTGCGGGTGGCATTGACGACACTGATAAGTATTATAACAGTTGTGGTGTTCGATGTTGATAAAAATTGAAAATTAGTCTCTTAGTTTTATCAAGCAATAATGTTCACGGCACTCAAGAAATCAAGAACATACGTTGATTATTATTTTAAATTTATTTACAATTTGATGAAATAAATACATAAATTTTTTATTACCTTTTTATTTATTTATTGACTATTACAACAATCTGTCACTTGGATATTAGATAACACAGATAAAATAACATTCACACTATATGTATAAAAATATAAAATAAATAGACCCAAGATAACAATAAATAATAATAAAAAATTATACACAATAAATAAAATAAAATAACCTAAAAATAAGAAAATTAAAACTAAGCCAAAAACACATGCATACCTATATCCACTAATTACAATCAGATAAGGGAACTCCAGGAGAACCCTGCGCTACTCTCTAAACCGCATCACTGGCACTAAAGCCAGTAATTTTTATTTTTCGCTCCATTGTCGACGTTTTGAGCCCTTAGCACATCTTAATGAATTTTTTTTCTTTACATTTATATTTTCTTTATAATTGAAAGATTTGCAACATTCCACTCTTTGTCATCTATTATTGTTAACATTTACTAAAAATTCATATTTTATAGAGAATGTTGCTTATTGATGTTTCAATTCACATACAGTTTTTTTAATCAAACAATAAATGTGTTTTATAATAAAACTAAAATTTCTCTCCTCAATAACCGCAAGATAAGTTTAATCGCATTAAAATTATTATTTATTTACGATGTTGATTGTTGAATTTAAATGTTCAATCGTATATGGACCTACTCATCACAAATATACGGCATCGCTAAAAAGACCCACCTACAAAAACTTCAAACGTTCCAATCAAAATTATTGCGACTCATAACAAAAGCACCTTGGTACGTGACTAACAAAACTCTACATACTGACCTCCACTTTCCAACAGTTGACCAACATATAACGACTTTATATCAACGATTTTACACAAATTTAAATGGACATAATAACAGACTTATAAGAGACATGGCCACAGCTGACATACCTCAGAACATGAGCAGGAGACTAAAAAGGCGTTGGATGAGGGATCTCCTTCCTTAGACAACCTAAGTAATTGGAACAAGTTAGGGAAGAGGTACTGCTGAGTACTTTCCTTCCCCATGCCTGTCATGTCATTATATCATTATCGCCATCACATTTGCTGATTGTCAACTTATTGTTGACAGGCGCAAATACATATTTTATAGACAAAAAAAAAAAAAAATGTTCTTTTTAATTCGCAATTTGTTTCCCATTAAATATGTAGTTTAAAATATAATATTTTATATTTATTGTTTTTAAAACAACTACGCTAAAACAGCCAATGTAGAGTTTATATATCAAACACTTTCAGGTAACTTCGAGAGCTTACCGATTTCTGAGATAATATTGAGTTCCGTACTGGTTATTTGTTTACTTTTAAACTACACTAAAAGTACTGGAAAATGCATTTGATTCTTGCTAGAGAATATAAATTTTAGAATCTTTAGACACATTGGGTCTTTCCGGTAACGTTGTTTCTTTTATAAAAAAAATCCTTAGCAATCGAAAATTCAATGCTCATGCCGGGTCAGTTTTTTGCAGATAACTTTGATTTACACAATGGAGATCCTAGGGATCCATTTTTTTAACATTGCTATTAATGATCTAATTAATTACATACCAATAACCAGTTGGCCTAGAGTTATATGCAGATGAAGTTTTGATTTATTACAGCTCCACCGACATTAACTTTGGTCAATATGTAATGCAGGAAACTCTTCAAAATCTAATTCAACACTGGGTTTTAGCCTATTGGTTCATCACAGGACGTAAGGTCCTATTTTTCGAGGGTAGTGTGAACACAGGAAATATCCTGCATACTGCGATTCCTATCATAACAGATCGAAATAATTCTTTATCAAGAGAAAATTTAATATGGTGGACCAGAGCTAGATCCGAGTTTGTTTAGCATCTCCATACTGTACCTACTATCCGAATTTATTCTCTATTTTAAGTATTTAGCTTTTAATGATCCCCCTTCTAAAAGCACATTTCAATGTTGATAGATGATTATTGAGGTTGGTGGGAACGTAAATTGATTTAATATGATAGACTGAAATAGGTGTTTTTACACATAAATGAATGTATAGGAGAATTTACATATTATCATATTTAAACATTTAACCAGACTCAATCAGGATTAACGATAAATTTCTTAGTATTAACGATTAATCAGTACATTAATTTGCCGAAAGCAGATATTTGTAGGAGCACACCATATAAAATGAGTCAGACTATGTGATGAATCAATGAATCAAAGAACATTCCATGGTTAAGATAAGAACCGTCTGAGATTAAGACGAATAATGCAGTGATTAATCCCAACATTTTTTAAATATTCATCTAAAGTCTGTAGAATGGCTAATTTATTAGAACTATAAATATTTCAGTCGATGTTTTCATTAATTTTTAGTTTTATTTACATTTTTATAAATCTTACAAGCTGTAATAGCCTTCGCTGCCAGAGATAATCGATTGTGAAGATACTTCATTGGACGTGATTTGAACATATTCTGTGAAATATTAAATTAAATAAATTGGAGGATTAAAATAAATTCTTATAAATCCCATCAAATCATCTATATCCTTCGTCGTAAACCAATGACTTGCTGTCGTACTGTATCCTTTAATAACACCCCACTTGTCCCTGTAGGACAAATCCGATACCTAGGACTCCAGCTGGACGAACGTCTCACTTGGAATCCTCATACAAGATTGAAACGACAAGAAACTGCTCGACATTTCCGCTTACAATAACACTTACTAGACAAACGCTCTAAACTTGCTATTAATTACGAACGACTCATATACATGACTATATTAATATCTGTGCTAGTGGACGGTGCTGAGGCTGTCAGTGTGTCCCTGGCCTGAGGTGTCGAAGCTCTATTTTAAAACATTAAAGAGTATCCCATTGTTAACTGAAAAAAACCGGGGTCGAAAAGCCAAATAAACAGGAGGATCAATGAACATTTTGTAGTTTATTGAATAATTATTACAGTTTATTACAGTAATTATATACAGTATACAGTAACAGTAATAGGCTGTAATAATTATTCAATAAACTACAAAATGTTCATTGATCCTCCTGTACATATATAACTTACGTCTGTTCGAACAAGAAACAATAAAAAAAAAGGGAAAAAGGATCCGAAATGAAGCACGTGGTTACTCAAATAAGACTGACTTTATTGCCTTAGTAATGCTATATATATAGTATTACACTTTGTTTACACTTCATAGATAGGATTAACTTAGGATTAACTGTTATATTGTCTTACCTCTAACCATAACTTATATATGTAAATATATATTTATCGTGATACAGGCCAACGATGGACCAAGCGTTTATCACTTCTTGGTCTTTTTTTTTTTTTTTTTCTTTCAACATCACATTTTCTGGGAATATTTCTTTAAATGGAACGTTATCAAATGCAGCTATTCCTGACTATATGATAATCATGACTATATGGCATTTTCTTCAGAATTTCATTCTTTTCCCATTGGGACGAACCCTAAATGGGGAACATTCACAAAAGAATCGTGAGGCGGTACCTGGAAAATGATTCATTTGACACTTGGCCATTGTTGATTCCTGCAATTCATTAATTCCCTAAGGGTGTGTAAAAAAAGTCTTACCTCGTGTCAGCCATATTTTTTTTCCCTTCGTTTGTATATTCTTCTTTGATAGGTTCCATCTTATCCATAGCGCTTTCTCACGCTCTGCTCAATACAACTTTTTATTTACCATGACGAAATATAAACATTTTGTTTATCTACGGCTGTATGTGCATAAACTAATTAATTCACTTAATATATTTTTATAAAAATCATGACTATTCTTATAAAGCATCCGGTCATTATCTATTTAACGTTAGGTTAACGTTTATTAAACATGGTATAAGCATATACATGTCTTTTTAGTATAAATATTTTTAATTTACTACTGTTTTACTAAGGCACAGTTTCTAACTTAATCATTGATTTAATTATCTATAATCGAGGCTCTTATTCTACGTGTTTTTAGACAATATGATGCCAAAGAGTTTGGGGTATTAGAATAAGATGCTAATGTTTTCTTGGTCGATAATTTTATCACAGCCGTTGTATAGTTTTTTTTTCTAAATACTTAAATACGATTAAAGTTGAAGATAGGAATAAGAAGTACTTAAGTCCCGCAGATATTGGCAGCCTGCTGGTATTAACTGGGATTTAATGAAGTTTTGCATCTGACTTGGTTTATTTATTGTATTTTAGGCGTTAAAGAGGGGAAAAAATGGTATTTTATCCTGAGATTAATTTAAATTCTCGCCTTATTTTGTATTCTAAATACGATCATCGAAATAAACATTTACGATACTTCTTTATTTTAATGTTGTTTACCCATGTTAGGTAAGATACACATATGAAGGCATGTCTGATCGCGACGTTGAGGCTACCCTTATTAACGGTTGTTATTGTTACCTTCATTATATATTCCTTGCCTAGTTTTGTAGATCATAATCATATCATCGGTTATTCATTTTACTTTCATTTAGGTGCAATAATTTTTCAACAAAAATACACGTTAAAAGACCCTTTGATTTCGAAAAATTAAGTATCGAGAAACGGTGGAATATTAATGTACAATAAAATATTACTTAAAAGCAGCTAGTTCTTATCTCCATCGAAGCAGTCAAATAAGGCGCAAATGCTGAAATTTCATATTAACTTCTTCCAAACTACCTTTGATTTTTTTTTTAAATAATTAAATGTCTCTCATTGTGCCAATACTGTTGCTATCTTCCAATTATAATATTTATTAAAAGCCGGTATCGAATCTAGAGTAAATAATGTTTAGGGAGAAACATAGTGAACATTCGTTTTTCGTACCTCAAAAACCCTTGATACGAATTATTAAAGCAATTCGAAATTTCGTCGACTACAACAAAACTTATAATAACTTTAAAACCAATCCATACAAAAATGAATAGGGGTTTAGAGCTCAACAAAATCGAATTTCATAAACAAATTAGAATCAAAATTAAAGAATAGAAATGATTTGGAAGTTTTCCTTAATTTCTAATTTAGAAAGAAATGCATTTTGAAAGTTATCGATGTGGCCTGGAAGAGTAGTAATTCAGATTTCCAACGGTTGTGCTCAGGTTTGAAGAAAATCCTGAGAAGTTATGAATGCTTTTGTTATCGGCTAGAAAAAAAAAAATTCTCTAAGAAAACCATGAATTAGATTTTGTATTTTTCTATTTCTATAAAAAAAAAATGGCATTCAAGAGTTTTAAAGAACAATAAAAACGAATCTAACTTGCTTTTTCATAACGAAAATATATTTGGCCTACTTCACTGGGAGCGACTTTATTTTGGTTTTTGTAATTTATGATACATCATAACTCATTTAATACAATAGTCAATATTTTTTCTTATTTTCTAGCAATAGGTATGTCTGAGTTATAGGTATGACTGAGTTTTTATGTTACTTATCTTTAGGTTATTTTATTTTATATTGTACATAGTTGATGGATTATTATTTAGTTATTATTTTACTTTTGTTAATTTTATGTTTTCTGTATATATGGTGTTAATGTGTTCATAGCTCACTATAACTATTGTCCACTTGACAGATTCTTATATTTTTAAATAAATAAAATAAGATACTAGTATTTTGTTCTAAAAAACAAAATGATTGATATATAGTAACCTACAAATCCAGACAAAGCCAAAGGCAAAAATAAATAACATATGTTTTGTAAGAAATTATATAATTTTTTTCTGGCTCCTAGTGCCCATTGGAATAAACGACGGGATATGTGTACAATATTTGTCGACGTAGTTCAACAAAAAAATTAAAAAATATGGTTAAATCGGTGACTTTATCCTCTTCTTGTGAATGGAATTGTCAATATGCATTTCTCAAAACCTTCACAATCCACAACGTTCCGAACTGGGCACTTGCCCTAACTTGCTCGGCCATCAAGTCCTCGTACTAAATGGTAACGATCATGTTGCCCGAGACGCATCGATTTTTAAGTGGATTTTTAATTTGCTACGATTCGTCTGTAAAAAAATTAAGGGAATAAATAAGTCAAGGGAATATATTTAGTTCAGCTCCTAGACACGACCTCATTAAATCCCAAATCCTAAAACTGCTTCATCACGTTATTGTTTTCCCCCAGGATAAGTATTGAAAAAAAAAGATTACCATTGATTTGTTATGATCGCTTCACATATGTTAATGAAAATGTATCTTTATTAAGTATATGTATACACAAATAAGGAAAAATGGCCATTTTTTAGGTTCAATTCGGTATTCTTTTTATTAGAATTCTGATTTTAAGGAGTAGTTTCAGAATTATGGTCATTTGAACTTTTCAGATATCTGAAGTTCGGGAGAAAGTTTGGTCTCGAAACTAACCTGTAAGTGTTTTGACATTCCTGTGTAAATTTAAAATTTATTAAACTCGAAATTTCAAAACATTTTCTTTTTTTTTGCATTTAATTCAGAACAATACCTTGTTTAAGAATAATTCTAACCATGATAGGAATTACTATCTCTACTAATGTTATCACCTTGTTTGAATTTAATATATTGTAAGAAGTAATTGAATATATATATATATATATATATATATATATATATATATATATTAATAATTTGTTTTTTCTGTGACAAAACTACTCAGTTCGCGCCTCTTATCCCGGAACTTAAAGATTAGAATCTATAAAACAATTATCTTGTCTACAGTTCTTCATGGATGCGAAACTTGGCCACTTACATTAAGGGATGAGCAGCGTCTTAAGTTTTTTGAAAATAAAGTATTGCGTAGAATATTCGGACTGAAGAAGGATGAGTTAACCGGAGAGTTCAGACGGTTACACAACGCCGAATTGCGTGAACTGTATCCGGGTAATATAATTGAGGTAATTTCGTCGCGGCGAATCAAATGGGCTTGTAAAGTGGTTGGGCTTAGTAACGAGAGAATTCCTAAAAGGTTAATATTTGCTGTGCCGATGGTAAGCGTCCGAGGGGCAGACCGAAGCGAAGGTGGGAAGATTGTATTAAAGCCGATCTGAAGTTACTGGGTCTGGACGGCGAACGGTGGAGGGAGGTGTGTAATAAGCGATTGGTTGTGTCGGCATCGAACCTTCGGGTTCGCTAAGCCTTTTTATTATTATTATATATATATTCCTGGCAGTAAAATTTTAGTGCTATTCCTCACTTATTATAACTTTACATTGTTTAATTAATATTTAATGGGAGCAACCAAAGAGAGGAAGACAGCATTCCGTTAAATTGTATAAATAATTATTTTATAATAATTAAATAATGGCCTTTATATCGTAAATCCGGTTAATGATGGTAGCCTTGTCAAATGAACCATTGCAAGGACAAGCCCTGTTTTAACAAAGACTGACCTTTCTAAGTAAAAAAAAACTGTCACTATCACTGAGCATAAGTTATAAAATATACCATATTATCAATTATCCGTGCATCGCCCGGTGTCGAAGGGCGTTTTCATGGTTCCATGAGCTGGGACCCTTGTACTCATTAATTTCGGGTTCATCCTAATGTATATTCAAAAGCATTAATCCGAAAATGCTTCGATGTTGTCAGTGGAGAGAACGAGGTAACGCGCGGAAAAAGAATTATGTGATTATCTCATAATATATAAATTAATAATAATTCTTGTGTTTACCTTGCTTTGGGTTATACTTCCAAATACTGATAATTCGTGTATATGCGTTGAAGGATACAGAAGATGGCAAATGAGGAGAGCTTATTAAGTATTAATGACATCTGAATCTTGATAAAAGAAAAAAATGGGTCAAAAAGTATACTTAAAATGTGGCGGCATAACTTAGTTTTAGAGGATAAACTGGAAATAGGTTATATTAATTCGTGCTAACAACAATAAGTTGTTCAAAGATGCTTAACTTAGTCTGAGAAGCTTAAGAAAGTAGATATTAGCAAGGCGCATAGTGGGGCGAACATACAGGTTTTCTGAACATCGGCTTTAACTTGCTAGGCAAATTTAGTTGACCGCTCAAATATTGTCTGAGTGTGTTGAGTTTTAATTCAAGCCAATGAAATGAAGAATTAAAAGCAATAAAAGCGGACCTTGGTAAAAAAAGTATTACGATTGTTATTTTAATTTTCTTTTTTTTAAATACCAAGTATTTGATGTTTTTAAAATATAGTGTATCTTAATTACACAATATCTAAATTGTTTTTAGAAAAAGTATTTTAAACGAAAGTATTTATACAAAATATAAACGTCTAATAAGATCGTGCTTTTCAACTAATGCCTGAAATAGTATGTTTTTCTTGGTGTGAAAAGAGATTTAGAGCTTGGAAGACAGTAGGTATACTTTTAAAGTAACTGATAAAGAATAAATTCTTGTATTAAATTAATATTGTTTCTAAACAATTTATATTAAAAGTCGTTATGTCAGTGGCTATAGAGCTCTCGCTCAATCCTCACTGGCTTTAATATTTAGTACCAGTGACGCGGTTGAGAAAGTGTCGCAGGGATCTCCTGAAGTCCTATCTTTCCAGGACAAGAGTAGTTCGAAGTTCTCTTACCTTATTGTAAATAGTGTATATACTCTGTTATTTTACTTTACTAATCATTAAGTTTAATTTATTTTTATTAATACTTTATTTTTATTAATAACTTATTTTTATTAGATACTTTTATATTATTATTAACTTGTTATTTTTCTTATGTTTTATTTGATTTATTTATATTTTCCGTAAATAATCCTTACTATACCCATCGTCCGTATTCTGAACATTAAATTACACAATAAAATAGGTTTAAAAATATATATGTATATTCTTCAAGAGAGCTCTGTTAGATAATCTATGTATGTTTATAATTATCTAATATTATTGAAGATCAATAGTTTTAGAATATTTGATAAACTAATAAAAAGTGAACTAATGTAAACGTCGTTGACGGGTATACACTCGTAGTTAAAATTTGAGAATATTTTTTTTAGATGGATTTTGTATTATGGGAAGGGATCCAAATTTAACTTCATAAAATTGGGTGGGAGGGGGGTGTTTTGAATTTTTTTATGGAGGCTTATGGAAGTCAAGGTTTCGAAATAGTCATATTAAAAACTTTGTTATTCGGCTATTTGTTTAGATGCCACATAACTAAACCGACCACCACGGATCCATTTAAAAAATTTAAGTGTTTAATTTTAATTTTCATTTATTATGAAGGAGAAGGAAACAAATCGATTGAAATAATCAAAAAGAGTTGTAGTCTCTCCACTTATGTAAACTCTACTGAATTTATCACCGGCCAAATAACCAAAATAACATTGGACATTGAGTCACCTACATCCATGTAAAATTAGAAATTGATTTGAATATTGTGGTGGGCGCGATGAAATTTTTCGAAGTTTTTTTTTTTTCGATTTCCGGCTATCCCGTTTGAATTATCCTAAACATGTATACGACAACATTTGTTCGGCTCGAGAAATTGAATCCAATGATACATTGAACTTGAAGATCGACCAAAATTGAAAAATGCCTGTGTTTTACCCGTGTTTGAAGCCACAACGTGTCACAGATGTTCGGAATTTTGGATTTTTCCCATTCAGTTTTGATAATTCTTTCCATCAATTGAATAGTAAAACTTTTAAATGTGGCCCGCGGTAGAGTAAGTTGGGATGAGAATTGAAGTAAGTAACTGCCTTACTGGGATTTCTAGACAATTTTTTTATTTTATTTTATTTATTTTAAATGATATTTACAACTGTATACAAAAAATACATCTGGTAAATTCGCACATTGGTATAAAGACATGGAACACATGTTGAGAAACTACCCATTGGTAGCACTCTAATAATATGTCTATATTAGAAGATCACGTGGCCATCTTCTTCTAGGCAAATTAAAATTATCTCTAGAAGGATTAATTATTAATGAGATCTCTAGACAAATGGCCAAATTACTCAAGATTTCATAGCTTTAGTGTGATGAAGCCTATGTTTTAAGTCAAGCAAACCTAAATATAATGTCAAAATTTCAAAAGTCTACCATTAGTCATTGCTGAGGTTATCTCCGACAAAATTTCGTTGAACAATGCTGACATACAGACAACAAAATTTTTTAAATTTGATTTGGTGTCTGTAATGTATAAAACGGGTTGATTCTATTCAATTTACAGACAAGACCTTTATTTTATAAATACTGTCACCGGTACAATTTAATTTCATCCAGCTTCTTTAGACCGAAGACTAACATGGAACCTACATACAAGACTCAAAAGACAAGAAAGAACTCAACTGACGATAAGGCCAACTATACAGATTACTGAACAGAAAATCTAAACTTTCAATTGAAAACCAATTACTTATCTACAAGAAAATAGTGAAATAGTGTTGGCATACGGGCTTGAACTGTGGGAGACAGCAATATTTTCTAACATCAAACGTATTCAATCCTTTCAATCTAAAGTCCTTCGAGCAATAGTTGATGCTTCATTCTATGTAACCAACCAAACCCTACACCATGACCTTAATATCCCATTTGTCCTTGACCTTATCCCAGAAAAATTATCCACATTTCACCAGAACCTTACCTATCATCAAAATCCCCATGCCCAATCCCTATCTAGCTCCACCCATCCCTAAAATCGTCCTCAAAGGTTGAAACGGCAGTGGCCCAGAGATCTTGTGTGAATAAGTATACCTTGGAGTTTTTGCATCGAGAAGATTTTGCACTCAAGCCATGCTTGTGTGTAGTCTTGTCCTAGACTAGTCCTTAATACCAGAAATGCGGCTGAAAGAGGCGCTGGGATCTTCTAAAGTCCTGCCTTTCCTTCCGAGTGGCGAGAAAGGCTTGGCTCGGAGATCATTTTTTAGCAAACAAGCAGACAGTTTTAATTTTAGTCGTTTTGTTTTCATTTATTTTGATTGAAAATTAATTCCACCCTCATATAAAATATTTCATTCACTTATTTTCAAGATATATTGTCGTTTGTTAAGTGACGAATATATTATGCGAATTATTTCCATACACCAACTATTGTATCTATTTTTCTACTTTATTAAGGCTATAATATGATACATACTCAAAACCATTTAAATATAAGATAATTTACGATTCAAGACACTGGTAAAGCGTAGTTGACGTAAACCAATCTCTAGGAGGAATGACGTCATATCAGCTGCTATCCAGGATGTTGTTATCAGTAAGTTTGATATCGCGACTTAGAAATATAATATCTTTTGAACCGATGATTGTTGAATATTATAGTTTTCAGCTAAATGTTTTGTAGTATATTTTAAATAATAAAAATGAAAAAATATACATGTACGAAATTCGAGCCATCAACGTAACTACGAATCTAAATAGATAGGTTAATGCTGCCAATCGCGTGCTTACCCGCTGTCGCATGCCCAGTGCCAATATTGAGCCTATGCAAATGTATTCTCTACGTAGTAGTCTTTGTTCCTAATAATTTCTTTACTTTCACTTACGTATATATGTAATATATAGTAAGGGTAAGTATTGCGATCATGAAAATTTTCGAGTCTGAGTTTTCAACGGATATACATGTTTTGAGGTACCCTGAGTCCAAATTAACAAGTCCCGGAAAATGGTCTGAGTGTATGTGAATACCCTAGCTCGAAAACGAAAAGTCTTACGAAACTGATATTACATATTTATGATAGGCATATGACTTAGATGTCCTGGCAACTTTTTCCTTAAAATCGGCTGCCGGAAGTGCCACTTTATTTATATCAAAGCTGAAATACATTTTAAAAATATTCTCAAAAACGGCTCCAATGATTTTGCTTGAAATCGGTGTATCAATGTATAATGAAGTAGTCTCTAATATCAATTACATCTTATCCCCGTTGATGTCACTTTACAGGGCTTAAATGCCCATTGTTCATATGCGTCTTCCTCTAAAGTACCTTTAATATGGTTCATTTCAAATAATTAACTATTTTTTATTATTAAAAGTTACGAAAAAATGCTAAATATAACTTTTGAAAGAATTTAATAAATCAATAAAGGAGAAAAAAATAAAAATGCTTATCCAGGTCGGAAATGAATCTCTGGAAATGCTAGTCAGAAGGTATACATACAATATATCGTTGGAAAGCGAAGAATTAAAAAAACAAAAACAATATCTAATGTAGAAAGTTGTAGAAGGTAACGGAAAGTGGCGAAAAAGTTATAAATAATAATTTTTGAAACCTAATATTATTTAACATTAATCACATGTTTTCAAGGAAATTAAATGAAATTTACTAACTAAATATAGACTTTAAAAAATATTTTTAAGTTTGTAAAATCTATTTAAAATCCACCTAATCAACTCAATGGCATTGTAAAAAAAAACTATTTCATTGTACTTTTGTGAATGAAGAAGTAAAATACAAAATCATTTCATGGATGAGAGTGCTACCAATGGGTAGTTTCTCAACATGTGTTCCATGTCTTTATACGAATGTGCAAATTTACTAGATGTATTTTTTTGTATACAGTTGTAAATATCATTTAAAATAAATAAAAAATTTCATGGATGCACAAATCATATGTTTATAACCTAAAATACATTTACTGTAGTTTAGTGATTATAGATCTAATATTATATTTATATAATTAGGTATCAAAGATTATCCCGAAAAATTGTCATGTAACTTTTTAGAAAACTAAATTAGTGAATTATTTGATGAAGTTTTCCTTTGTGAAATCCCAACATTATCTGTCTTCCTCTAATGTACTTTTACTTACATTATGAATAATAAATATGTATCATTGTTAGGAGTTATGGAAAATGCTAAATATAACTTTTGAAACAATCACATAATTAAAAGAAGGAGAAAAAAGAAAAATTCTTATCCAGGTTTAAGATTCACATTCGGAAATAATAGTCAGAAGGTATACGTATAATATATCGTTGGAAAACGGAGAATTAAAAAAAACAATATATAATACAGAAAGTTGTAGAAGATAACGAAGAGTGAGGAAAATAATATGAATAATAATTTCTAAAAACTAACATTATTTAAAGCAAATCAGATGTTTTCAAGGAAATTAATTGAAATTTTCTTACTAAATATAAACTTTTAATTTTTTTTTAAGTTTGAAAAGTACAGGTACATTTTTTTTTTTTTGATAAATATAAATGTTAAATTTAGGTAATATTTAAACACCTAAAAGAACAAATATAAAGATAAAGATATATGTTTGTAATGTCTCTTAATTTTGTCCTATAAGCCAGCAATATTTTTATTTTTTTTAAAACCCAACATATTATGATATATGCTAGTACTGAATCTCTACTTATACTTAAAAATTGGAATGTGAAAGCAATAGCAAGTGTATGAGTCTTCAACAATCTCCTCCGTAATCAAAGAAGTTGATGAGGATCAGAAGGCTGAACGAAATTCCTGGTGTCTAATGGGGTCTTTCCGTTTGAGATTAGCTCGGTGTGTCAACTTTCACTTCTCAACTAAGGTCAAAAATTAATTTTGCAATAAAGGCTCTGATTAAAACCATAACCACTCGTTAAAAATATTACTATAATAGTAGGTTGACAGGAAATTTAGTTGTTCCAACAATAGTATGTGAGCGATTCGAGCATGATTTCGTCTAACTCCTGCACAGAGTAAAATCTGATGGAGTTGTGTATAGAAACTTATTCCATAACCTCCACTTGTACAATTGCTTATGGACAACAATCTATTGTTTATTAAGAAACAGTACACTCTTACCTGGTATTAATGACTCTTCTTTTGTTATTGTGGTACCTACAATTTTTTTTTCTAGTACAATTTAAATAAGCTATTTTATTTATATAATACATAGTATAGTATAGATCCATTTTACGGTTCTCAAAAACCAAAACTTTCGGACTATGTTTTTTTCTAAATTTTAAAATCCGGGGTTGTTTTAAATGTAGTCAAATGAGGGACAGAATCACGACAAACGCAGACATGAAAACATAGTGAAGTTTCTTTTAATTCTAGTCATTTAAATTTAAATATCATTAGTCTATTATAAGTTAATCTTCTCGTTTGCTTACAAACCACACACACACACACACACACACACACACACACACACACACACAAATATATATATATATATATATATATATATATATATACATAAAGGGTATCTCAGTTATTAATGTTCAAACTCTTTAAATTACCATTAAACGAGCGGACATCTTGTTTTTATAAGGATGGGGGTTGGGGTTCAAATCAACCTTACCATTTCTCCCACCTCACCCAATTCCACCCACAATTATTTCAACAAATCGTCTAGACGGAATTGGGTTATCTCCATATTGTTTTTTTTTTTTTTTTCATTATTTAATTCACATGATTTTTTTTCTCATTATTATTTCATAACATCGATGTATATCCTAAAATACAATTACAATTCACAAAAATATCATCAATATAACATCAGAGATTGTCTTAAGACATCCCAATTATAAGATTCTTGACAAAATTTCCAACAAATAGTTCATTTGTTGCATAGGCTGATTGCAAACAGACCAATTTAGTGTTTGTTTTAAGGTGGTGAGGTTTTTCATTGAATAAGAAGGAATTCCTCAAAAACTATTAAAAAGATAATTAAATTCTAAGTACATTATTGTAAAATAGACAACATTTTTTTGAGAGAACAGTGATTAAATTTACATGGTCGCTGTAGCGTCCGTGCCTCCTGAATGTTCCTATCATTGATAAAAGTTGTCTACTATATTTTTTTGTTTAAGAATTTATTCCATTTAAAAATAATATATTTTATCATTTATTGTTGTTCAAAAATCAACTAAAATGTTATAAAGCTATCAATATAAATTGTAATTGCAGTACAAAAATGAAAATAAATACGGTTATTTATATACAAATCAATTAAACTTTATATACTATCAATATTTCAACTGAGAGTCGTTCAAGAATTTATCTTTAATCATACAACAAATAATTAGGTTTTTAGTTAGAATTGTACGATTTATTTCGGCCAAGCAAGCACATTCATTATACGTTTTTATATTTTAAAGGTTTTAAATTATTTCTCAATTTCATCTCAGCAATTTGCTCTCGGATAACTTGCTCGATTTTTGAACTCTTGAGTTTAAAATTATAAATTTAAAAAAAATGTTATTTTATAAAATAATCGTTTCATTAATCATGAAATAAATGATTTCGGATGATAATCATTTTAGGAACAATATTAAAATTATTTAAAAAATAATTTATTTAGATAATTATACGATTTAATTCCCAAATTTTATTTCTAAAAAAAAATCGCTTATAAATAAGGTTGACATTAATAGTATGTATTGCTTTACTATCAACTATTTACTAAACAATATATTGTAATTATGGGATAAGTAATGATTATAGCGGTTAAAAAGCATGACTGTAAAAAACACGAACTGTGTTTAATGTGGCCACGGAAACCCATTTCAGTCAGCTTTGTAAAAAACGTTGTGTGATCCCGTCACTTATAAGAACTGTCACGCCAACCATAGAAAATTAGTTAAATTACACCTTCTTTTGAGTTCAATGAAATATTTTTGGACCATTGACTCTTTTACCGTTTTAACTGAAACTAGTTATAGAATACGTGAGATAAATTTTTAATTATTTAGATTTTATTTACAACTTTCAACTTTCAATACTTTATTGATAAATATTAACTAAATATTAGTAACAATCTGTCACATCTAAGGACAATAGTAATAGCGATAGAAGAGTAGCTAATTCACATTCTATGTACAATAAATAAACAACAAAATAATAATACTAAAATTAAATGTATATAAACTAAAATAAAATAAACTAAACAAAAAGAAACTTCCTAGTCTTAATCAAAATAACAACTTACATACACACAAGGTATTAAACAATATTTACAAAATTCATTCACTCAAGATCTCCGAACCAAGCCTCCTCCTCCTTGTGGAAGGAGAAGAAAGACTCTAGGAGATCCCAGCGCCTCTCACTCAGCCGAAAATTTATTACTAAACTAAACTGAAAAAGATAAACCGATTCATTGACCTTTTCTGGTGACTGTCACATTGTCCACAATTATTGCGGTTAAAGTTATGAAAATATTCTTTGGGACGAATTATTAAATAATTGTTTGAGCCACTTTTTTTATTCGAATGAGAGTATCATTTTGTCAAAATTTCCAAGTTGTATACAAAAATAAGTTTTTAATTTTAACAATAACATTATTATAATTTTGTTTTTGTGGTATTGGTTCATAATTGTTTCTATAAGTGATCTGTGAAAAATATTTAAACAATCACAACTTATTGTATTTTTTAATTATAACGCATGTACTATTAAATGTAAGTAACAAAAAAATATAAAAACCACAATTGTTCCGGTTATAACTATAATTAAACTGTAAATAAAAAAATTGTAGCCTCCTCCCAAAATGAAGTCCTTGATACACTATTGCGCCTTTGTATTTCGAAAACCAACGCTGACAGGGGATGACAGTGGGAGTGAGAATTTAAACATAACATTAAGTTTAAAATATTGAGATAACAAATTATAATTTAGCATGTTAGATAGAGCCAGGGGAACTCAAGTTTCCAAGATAGACTCTACGAAAGTTTCTATATATAATAACATCACGTAGGCTTGAAGAAAAATGGAAGGGAAATTGCCGATTAGAAAATACTAAGGAAGGATGCATGTTGTCACATGTCGAAAATCATTGATAAAGACTTGACTAAAATTTTGAGATCACATATCATTGTGAGTGAAACTTGCTAGCGAATTAGATTTTTTTACAGATTGTTTTTAATGAAATGAAAAATAATTTTATTGTTCTGTAGATAGGACGTCTACCGATTCACTACTTATCAGGAGAGCATACTTAACAAGGAATTTTCGAAATTGAATTTGTTTTCAACGTCGTTACTTGATGGATCTACTAGGAGGATGTTGATCTATTGAGTTACAGATTCGACATTTTTACAGATGAATATAAAAAGATTGAATCCGAAATTACCTACTCTGTCTATTTGTTTTACTGTACATCTACGACATATGCAGCACACGTTCAAATATGTTTTGATTTATCGAAAAATTGGTATAATGATATGATCACAATTTTAATTGTTGCCCTTCATAAGGTGATAGAACTTCTTCGAAACGTTTGCAATACTTCGAATAGTTCATTAATAGGACGTTCTATCTGATGTATCCATGTTATTAATCCGTTAACCTCCAGCGAGTACCTATTGGCCAATTGTGATAACTCAGAATGTCCTTTCACTTAAATAATCGAGAGAGAAAGGTCACACCATCGTTGCATTATTAACGGTTGTGTGATATGGCTTGTAACTAATTAATCTAAGAATATTTATCGTATTTGGTGCACACTGCTACTCACTGGTTCCTTGATTTCTCCCATTTTTCAATGAAAGAACATATATATATATATATATATATATATATATATATATATATATATATATATATATATATATATATATATATACTGTTAATTACATAACCTGTTTCTTAAACGAAAAATAAATACCGTCTAAAATATATATATATATAAACATAAAACATAAAAAAAAACATTTTTATTGTATTGGAATAATGACGACGGTATTTATTTTTCGTTTAAGAAACAGGTTATGTAATTAACAGTTTTAGTTTCATGATTCAGTTGACAACACTTATAAATGCTTCCATAACGAATTAGGCGTATACACTAAGATATAGTCCTTTGAAAATTAGACCGGATGTAATCAAACCTACAAATGAAATCCGAAAAGACCTAAATAAGGAAAGAACTAATTTTATTTTTTTCATTGATTAATTTTATAAGTGTTTTTTTTTTTTCATTTCAGCATATTTACAAACTTAAGCCCTTCTCATTTACAAATAAATCAAGTCTAAATAGATCGCGACTTCAGGAAAACCATCTTTAATGTCTCTCAAATTACAAACAAAACCGGTTAACCTGTTCAAGAAGTAATCGTGATCTAAGCCCAAATCAAATTTTTTTGTTCCAAAGGCTTTAAAACGCCTGCATAAAAAGATGCAAAAATAAACATTGTACATTTAACCCGTTTACAGTACTTCCTAATCTTGTAGCTCTAAAAAAGTACAAAGTAAGATAATTTTATTTTTTTCGAGGATAAATAAATCGAGACTACAAACAAGTGTACATAAAATGATTTTAATGTTATTTATATTTCTTTTAATAAATAAAATGAATAACTTAGTTGCCTCATAGCTAATAATAATGACACACTCAAATGCTTCTTTAATGAATTTTCTCACCTGAATTAAAAATTGAGTTTTGACGTTCCATTCAAGCAATGGATAAGAGTATAGTATATCCTTAAGGAATTTATATCATTTTTTATTTATATGTACATCTACCCTCTTTTAATAACGTCTATCAGGTAGGGCTAGTATTTCTTTTTAACAATTTCTGTTGCTTGAAAAACTACTTTTATTTTAAAGTTCACGATTTTTCGTTTGTGAATGAAATTTGCTGATGAAGTCGGTTTTGAAGTATAGTCATGTCAAGAGAAAAAAGGAGTAGACAGAATTTGAAAAAAATATATTCGTCCATATAGGTATCAACGATTCTTAAAAACCATATAAAATCTAATTGACGGTAGTAGCTATTATGCCTAGTTAAAAAAAAAAAATTCTGCCAAGTAAGGTCAGTATAGCTTCCTCACCGTTTGCATTGACAAAAAAATATCTATAATACAAGATCTAAAATGTTTCGCGTGAGAATAAAATCCTTAGAAAAAGCCATTTTCGGAAATTCAGTAATCCCTCAACATATATTGGTTTGATATCCACGAGTTCTGTTCATCAGCGAATATTAAAATGCGAAAAAGATCCACATAAGTAGATTGCAAATTAGGTGATTTGGGATTTTTAAAAATCCAGTGGGTACTAAACATGAATATCACTCTAGTTAGTGCAAAACGTCGTATTAAACATTAGTTGCCCTTCAATGTGGCAGAATGTATTAATATTTAAGAAAGAAAAAAAAAAAAAGTGTTTAACAGAAAAGCACAAAAAATAATTGTTTCGTTATTATTTACTAGTATAATATCATAATGTATTGCCCTCTGCTATTTTCATCGTAGCAAAATGCTTATATCGGTTGCAGAATACAAAATGTCACATTTAGCACAAATAGAATTAAAAGCTAAAAATGTTCACATGCGAAGTTTTGTATTACCAGTAGTAATATGTCCTTGATGGGCATGTTTTCACTGCAAAAATAGATGGTACAAAACAGCCACAAGAAAAACTAAACTTTTTGTTTTTTCAGAGTTAATGAGGTATATGGCTTAGATGTGACAGCAACTTTTTCCTTAAAATTGGCTAACTGGAAGTGCCACTTTATATCAACGCTGAAACTCAAAATTAAAAATTTTCTCAGAAACGACTCAAACGATTTTGCTTAAACTCGGTGTATCATTGTATAATGAAGTAGTCTTTAATATCAATTACGTCTTATCCTCATTGATGTCACTTTACAGGGCTTGAATGGTCAATGTTTATACAAGTCTTTCTCTAAAGTAATTTTAATATCGTTTATTTTAAATAATTATTATCTCACCTTATTTAAAGTTACAAAAAAATTGTTAAATATAAATTTTGAACGAATTTGATAATTGAATAAAGGAGAAAAAAATAAAAATGCTTATTCAAGTCGAAAATTAATCTCCAGAAACATTAGTCAGAATTATATATCGTACAGTATAATATATCGTTGGAAAGCGAAGAATTGAAAAAAAAAAAACGAAATCTAATGTAGAAAGTTGTAGAAGATAACAGAAAGTGACAAAAAAAATTACAAATTATAATTTTTGAAAACTAATATTATTTAACATTTCAACATGTTTTCAAGGAAATCAAATGAAATTTTTTAACTAAATGTAATCTTTTAAAAAATTTTTAAGTTTAAAAAAAGTATTTAAAATCCACCTAATCAAGACATTACCATTGTTTAAAAAACTATTTCATTGTATTTGCGTGAAAGAAGAAGTGAAATATCTAATCATTTCATGGATATATAAAGCATATGTTTATAACCTTAACTACGTTTACTGTAGTTTAATAATTCTAGATCTGATATTATATTTAAATAATTAGTTGAATTGAATCGAAATTATGATTATAATATGAAATTATATAATTGAAAATAAAATATCGAATATAGAAAATTGGAGAAGGTATCGGAGAGTGGTGAAAAAAATATAAATAATAATTTCAAAAACTAACATTAATTAACGTAAATCAGGTGTTTCCAAGGAAATTAAATTAAATTTTCTTACTAAATGTAAACTTTTAACGTTTTTTTTCAGTTTGAAAAAGTATTTAAAATTCACAGATTCATCTTAATGACACTGTTTAAGATACTATTTCATTGTATTAGTGTGAAAGAAGATGTGAAATATTTTATTGATATGTTTATAACCTTAAATATATTTACTGTATTTTGTTAGGGTTCTCGAATAACTCTAGATTTAATATTATATTTAAATAGTTTGGTATCCATCGTCCGTTTATTCCGAAAAATCATCATATAACCTTTTAGAAAATTAAGTTAGTGAATATTTTGTTGAATTCTCCCTTTGTGGAAATCAAACGGTATCCATTTATAGACTGTGTATCCTATTCCATTTTAGCCAACTTTGCAATGGAAAATAACTGTTTAATAACTAGTTGTCGTACAATCCATAATGAATAGATCGTACAATCCATAATCAACAGATCGTACAACCCATAATCAACCGGGGATATAATAAATAGGACTTTTATTATTTTAATGGTATTCATGATTTGTTAGCTGTAAGCTTTTAGCTTTCTCAGATAAAAATGCAATTCAAAAATTTTATTATAGCCCAACATGAATAGAAAATAATTTCTGTTCAATGTTGAGCGGTAAGCGAAAGTTGTGTGTTGCGCTCACCAGATTATTAAAATATTGGCAGTTTTAAGAAAATACAGGTTTTAAACGAAAATAGTGAGTAGAAGTTGATGAAAATGTATTATAGGACCTTAATAACAACCAGCACAATTACAGAAAAAAACGTTACGAGCAGATAGACCGACATGCAGACACGAAACCAATTCTGTTCCTTAATAAGTAAAACGTAAAACACCAGTGGAAATTTTGAGGGTAAATTTTCGCCTTCATTTATCTTATACAAAACCAACACATGATTCTTGGAAGCTATGGACATGAACAATTGTTTCATGAAATAGAAGGATACAAATTTAAACTTTATTTCTTCACTTTCTTCAACGGCAATTTGCAGAACGGCAGAGTAAAAAAAAATAATTGCTTGTCTTTTATATTTATTTTTAAAAACATTTTAATTAGTAGTGATGGCTGGACCGTCCTGCTTTTGATAAGGCCGAGGGGTTGATTCTTGTTACTTCGACATCTTGAAACTTTTAAAGTCTTCCTTGCTCTGCTGGTGACATCACCTGAAGTATGGCGTCATAATATTTCACAAATTGTTTTAATTCTTTAACTAATATGTTATTTTAAAGCATGACATACTGCATGCAATCAATCATTTCATATCACACTCTTCAAATACAGGAAAAACTATTTTAAAGTACTTACTGCATTATGCACTATGGAACAAATCATATTGCATTTCATATCAGTAATTGAGTAACCAGATTCTTTGATAAATTATTTTCCTATAAAATTAATCGAATCACATCCCTACAAGAAAATGTGTTTTAGTCTAATAAATAATTTCTCAATGCCTATTATCATACATGAAGAGAAGAATAGTTGGGGTGCTCAGTCAAAAAAGGAAGGCAAAAAATAAATCATAATATTTATTTTTAACAAAAAATAAATAATAATATTTATTTTTTACAAAAAATAAATAATAATATTTATTTTGTAAAAAAAAAAAAAAATAATAAAAAAATAAAAAAAAGTAAAAAATAAAAAAAAAAGTAAAAAATAAATATTATGATTTATTTTTTGCCTTCCTTTTTTGACTGAGCACCCCAACTATTCTTCTCTTCATTATCCACGACAGTCAACTAATTACCAATTATATTATCATACATAATTTATGAATTCATAAATAAGAAAACAAACAAAAAAACAAATGTATTTTGGGTTGAAACGTTGGCAAAAATAAAAAAAAAAATTAAAAAAGACTGCGTCCTGAATATTTATCACCCATGAAATGTATTTTTAAGTTAGTTTTTTGTGGAATAAGTTTATTCCTCACTTAGGTAAATTAAATTTAAACAAAAAAATGTAGTAATATATCTTGTTTTCTTGTATGCTATTTTTAAAACATTTTATCTCCTGTAAGAATATTATTATTTCAACACCATAATTTATAACACTGAAAAAAAATTACTTCGTTAAATCTATTAGTTTGCATTGCATTTCGAACCAGTCAAATGCAGATTTGAGTTCCTATATTTTAGTATAATGGCTTCTGGAATACAACAGTTAATTTTTCTATAAGATATCCCAAATCCATTTCTTTGAGATATTTATAAAATGTAAACATCATTGACGTTTTCTATATTCATTATTTTTTCAACAAAATAATTTTTTATGTTGTTCTATTTTCAGGTTGTTGGCATTCATCAGTTTTGCTCTTATGCACATCCATACATATCGTTGATACATATGCTAACTATCGAATTTGAAAATCACCACTGTAATACTCTTTACTCTGCGCTCCTCTATCCACTTTCTCAATACTAGGTCTCAACCAATAGACTTATATATTCCCTCCCGTAAAACTTCCTCCTTCAGCAAATCCTTCGTCATTCGTGCTGCTTCCTTATGGAACTCACTTCATACCTCCATGCGTCAATCCTCATCCACAAATTCCTTCAAACAACTCCTGTTCCAACACCTACTCCACATTCAAACTTCCTCTAACATGTAAAATTACTTGCATCTATACAATGTTTAATTTCAATCCATTGCACAATCGAAATAACAATTAACAATAAATTAGTTGGTATTTTTATTATGTCAGACTAAGATACATAAATTTGTAACTCTGTTATTACTCTTAGTGGACAATAGTCCCAGAATAAAATTATTTTTTCATTTCATTTCATTTCATTTTCATTTCATTAATATCAATCATTATCAAATCAGTCTTGGACATTCAACTTGGATGTTTTAATTTCCACACTAATATCTGATTTTATGAATGTTTGAAGATTTCGTATTCACTCTTTAAAAATATTTAATTACAGTAGCAACATTATAATTATATCTTATGTTTTATAAACATTATTAAAATACACAGTTGTGTATTTTAATAACACTGTTTAATATATTAAATTAACGAATGTGAGTCTATTTAACGTTGCACATTCGTTACTTCATCACGATGCTGACGATATAATAAACTGTATACTGCTGTTTAATAACTTCTTATTTTCGGAAAAAAGTATTATCTTACCACTTTTTGTTCCTGTCATGTTAAAATATTTATAAATTTACGTTTAATTTAACGGTATAAGTACCTATGATCATTCAAAGAAAGTAAATAATATTTTTTTATATAGCATAAAAAGATATCAATTTAATGATTACATTATGAAATAAGGCTCTGTTTATTTTTTCACCATATTTATTCTATTTTTCATAGCTGCGTTTCGGCCGGTATGCCATCTTCAAGCCATCTATAATATAAACCCCATTACTTTTATATTTTAATGTAATTCTACATTCTATGAAGGTGGTATTAGACATATTTATTTAAATATTCTATGGATTGCAACTCTAATTAGGTTAAGTCATTCTTTTATTTTAAATTTTTGTAATTATCTCTACCAGTTAAATTGCAAATTAACACTACCATTAGATAGAATGAGGTTGCTTTTAAGGAAAGTAAGGAAGTTTTCAAATCTTCAAATAATTTATACATGTTGATCTTACCTTGATATTTATGTATTTGATAAAAAAGCAACCTCATTCTATCTAGTGGTAGTGTTAATCCGCAATTTAACTGGTAGAGATAATTATAAAAATTAAAAAAAAAATTACTTAACCTAATCAGAGTTTTAATTCATAGAATATTTAAATAAATATGTCTAATACCACCTTCATAGAATGTAGAATTACATTCAAATATAATATTAATGGTGTTTATATTATAGATGGCTTACCGGCCGAAACGTAGCTATGAAAAATAAAATAAAAAATAAACAGAGCCTTATATTAAAATTTTCATTTAGAACAAGCACATTCATGGATCTAATGATTACATATTTTTCCTATAGTTGTATAGTTCTTTTACTAATCCAGCATTCCTGCATGGTATGGATATGAACAGTAAGCCAACGATTCTGAGCAACGATGTGCAGTGTTGGTTTCTTCGGCAACAAAAACAATAATTAAAAATTTTAATAACACACTATAAATTTAAAAATAAATCTCAAACTAAAATTATTCTCTTTGTCTATTTAATGATTTATTAAAAAGTTCTAAAAATCCATTTGTTTCCCACTGCAATCGTAAAATAATTTGATCACAAAAAAATGTGGAGAAAAAATGTTTGATAGAGAAAATCTTTTATCTTGATTTCGTGATCAAGTTATCTTATGATTCAGGCGGAAGATGAATGTGTACCTCATTAATAAATTAATTTATTTGAAAAATGGCGACGGAGAATTTTCATAGATAAAAAAGTTATATATAAGATGAAACCATTCACTAAGTTTTAGATGAATCTTAATAATTTGTTAAAAATGAGCCTGTATCGCGGACTGTCACTGAGGATTGTCTTTTATTTCGTCCATCTAAGAGATAAATCACGGCTTTCGTAATCTGTAGGATAAACCATCCTGCCCATGGGTAGTTAATTTTTTTTTATAGGTATTTTTTAATGAATGTTGCATAACCTAAAATTTACGTAATCATCTTTGATAAATATGGCGATTTATTTTATTAATAGTGCCTAGTGACCTAATTCATTCCCTACTGAAAATATTTGAGGATAAAATATTGGGTTGTCCGGACAACAATGTAGGATTTTGATTTTTCTTTAAAATACCCCTCTATATAATAAGTGCACTTTTCAGTGCAGATTTGAAGACAAAGAAGGTAGTGGAAGGACTTCCCTACTTGATGACGATATTCTAGGGATTTAGGTGGAAGAAAACCCAAGAATAACTGTTCGAGAACTTGCAGAGAAATTTAACCTTAGGTTATCGACCGTCGATGAACATCTCAAGGGGATTGGAAAGGTACAATAACTTGAAAGTTGGGTTCCACAAACATCATACGACCGTCTTACAAAACGGCGTTATGAAGATTGTGCAACACTTCTTTAACGAAACCAAATCGACCCTTTTCTGTCCAGAATTGTTAGTTGGGATGGAATGTGGATACTTTACGATAACATTAAACGTTATGGACACTGGCTCGTTAAAGGAGAAACAGCAGAACATTTCCCAAAGCTCTCAACTCATCAGAAAACGGTGGTGTGGTTATTATTTGGTGGCCTTCATTAGTCCTGATAGACTGCAGGTTCTTAAATCGTGGAGAAGCAATCAATGCTAAATCGTAATGTTACCAAATTAATGCAACGCATCAGAAATTGGTAATAAAGAAACCATCTTTGATCAATCAGAGGGGGCCCATTTGTTGCATGACAACGCCCAGCCTCATGTCTCACGTGTGACATCACAAAAAACTCTTAGTGCTAGGATATGAAATTCTGCCTCATCCGCCCTACTCGCCGGTTTTTTACGGATTGTCTTTTTTTAGACACCTGGACCACTATTTACGAGACAAAGAATTTAATGGACAAAGGGAATTAAAAGATTCGTTTTTGGATTTTATCAATTCTAAAAAATGGGAACTTCTATTCCAAGGGAATGGTTATCAAGTTATCAACACATTTGCAGAAATATATTGATTGTAGTGAAGACTATTTTGATTAAATAAAACTGTAGTAAATATTTCTTTTTTGTTTTAAACCAAAACCCTACATTATTTTCCGGACAACCCAATAGAATACAATTCGATTTGCTTTATGGGCTAGACATCGACCTTGCATATTGTCAATTACACTTAATTTTTTCAGTTTTATTTATAAAATAAATCTTCTCGATAATCGCTACTGTTAGTGCAAAAAGTCTTATGTAAAAATGATTTTTTTTACGAAAAAGTATTAAAACTAATTATGTCTTTATGGTTTATTGGTACAATTTAATATTTTCCCTATACTATTTACATTAGTATAACACTATTTATTTCAGTTTCAGACTACAATATGCTACCTTTAACCAATGTAAAGTTAGCACAAATAGAATTGACATAAAATATTATTAAATACGATCTTTGGCGCAAACAGTAGCGTAACATCATATTGTGCTCGTGAGTATGAGTAGTATGATATTACATGAGTAAAAAATGCGGTTGTGAAATAAGGTGCCTTTGAAAGGGTATCAAGATGAAATCCTAAATGAACCTAAACGCTTATTTTATGAAGTATCAATAATTGTTAATATGTTAATAATAGCTGCCTTTACCCTAACTATATTTCGAATTAAACCATTCTGATCTGACTTGAAGCTGGAGGAAAGTTGAGAAATTGTCTAAATATTCACCAATGACAATTTTATTTTATTCGACCACCAAATTTTTCTTAGTTACGCGCGAATGTAGTCTCCTTGACAAGCTTGTTATTAAAAAAACATTCATCCCGTTAATTATTTAAAAATAAAGACGACAAATCATTGACTCTGAAACATAAGTTTCTCAATATCAAATAGGAATGGTGTGGAAGCTCTACTGAACCAATTTGGTAAACTTTTTCTATGACTTTGAATCTGAAAACAGACAAAAACTTGGAAGTTTAGACAGTCGGCAGAACAGTAATAATAATTAATTTTATTAATAATTGTTGTTCCTTGTTTAATATTTTTATACATTACTCGTTTCAATCGAAAACTTATGTACCTAAAATAAGAGAAATAACGGATCACATCTGAGTTTGTCATTAGGAATGTTTTATTTTTTTCCGAATTAGAAAAATTATTTAAACAAAAAAAAATTTATTTCATCCATAGTTCCGAGGTTCAAGGACAATTTAACATGCTAATTAAAGGTAGGTAAAAAGTAGAGATAGGTTTTGACAGCTTGGGTTTCCTTTCCTTACCTGCTACTAATACTTTTACCTGATACTTATTACCATAAATTCCGACTACCATAGGATACACCTGTCAGTCAACCATAGGTGGAGGAATCAATCGTTTCAATAGGGTCAAACTAACCTAACATCTGTATCGAAAATGTGGCAGAAAACATAAATCCTGTTTGAAAAAACATAAAAATCAGATACATATTAGTTGAATGTCCAAGATATAAATAAGTCATATGTATATAATAATTTGTACAAGTAAAACGGAATTTGAATTAAAAATACAGGTTGGCAAAGTGCAAAATAGAAGTTCTTAAAAGTTATTAAAATTATTTCTTAAATGTCACTGTAGTCTGTTAGACATTCGAAAAATGTCTACAAATCTTAAGTATAGGTTGTGTAAAACTATGATGAATTCAATTTTGAATTACGGCTGTGAGAAATGGACACTATTCATTAACTTTCAAAGAGGCAATGAAAAATTTAAGAGAAAAAAATCTGGTGTGTCCACTCACACATCTTTCTATTTCAGAAAAGTTTTTATATCTTTACATATGTCCATCAAGAAACAAACAAAAATTGAATTAGATTTATTTTCCTGAAAATTGATCAAAGAAAAGATTTGAGTACGAGTTATTTGATAAACTAAAGCAATGTAAATTGGCTTAAGGTAGGTCAGTGTTAAAATTTCAATACCCTTTAATATTGCTGATCAAAAACTTTTTGCCATAGCCTGATTTTGTCATACAACAATTTCTGTTAAAAGTAGAGGTAATAGTGAAGCTTGTGTGATGCGGGCAACAGATTTTCTTACTTTCACTCAGTTATCTTTTTTCACAATACTTTCCTTACCTAGTATAGGTAGAAAAGTAATAAATTAGAACACGCTGTATCATCGCTAATACTGATTCGATTGCGATGATTTTTTTTGTTTTCTTGGTAATTTAATAATCTTTCAGAAGTTTTATTATAAATTTTACCATAGAATACATAGTTAGCGAGTTAGGTCCCAAAACATTTTTCTTTTCTTTATAACTTTTTCTTCCTGAATTTTTTTAGGGAATTCAGACTACGTACAAAAATTGAAAGGATAATTATTGGAACATTATAGGAAAATTTCATTATAATCTTTAGAACCGTTTTCGCACTACAGTGTAAAGAAAAACATGTTTTTCATTTATTGCGCAGCAGCTATTGCGCATGGAGCACCCAATTTGTGTCACTGGCATCAGTAGTCAAAACCCTACAAAATACAAAAAAAAGAAGCAACACAATCGGTTCACTATTTCCCGAGAAAATCTTGGCACAGACAGACAGACCAATGGCTAAAAATGTGTTTTTCGGACTCAGAGGGCTCTGAAACGTATAAAACCGTCGAAAACCGCATATTGGAAATTTGACCCGATCGCAATACTTTCCTTACGTAGTATAGGTAGGAAAATAAAAATATCCTTCTCACGATAAACACACCAGTTTGTGTGAAGAGTACTAACGCAGTAGAGAACTGCTTAAAGAAACTAATCAATCAATATCCTATGATATGGAGCTAAGGAGCTTAAATAGGTGAGATATATAACTCGAAGAAATCCATTAGGAATCCTCTACGCAACAATGAATTCCTTAAAATAGATCTGCTTGCAGATAACTAAGAAGAAATAGCTCAAGATAAGCAGATATGAATAAGGCGAGCTAAGCCTCTATACGATACGACATTGATGCCTTAATAGTTGACAAGAGACCACGTGGGAGGCCAATAATCAAATGGATGGACAAAATTTACAAAGTGGCTGCAGAGGCTCATGCAATTGCTCTAGATAAGCAAAGATGGAGATCACTGTTTGATGAGGCCAAAATTCAACAAGGTCTGTAAAGCCAGCAAGCTAAAAAAAAAAAAAATATATATAAAATAGTAATAAATATGTATATATATCTTTCCTCTGAGGGTTTTTACCGAGTCATATGGACCTTCGGGCCCTGGAACCATGGATTCGAAAATGTCCTTCCATGTAGGGGTCCTACATTACTTTTGTCACATATTGTTATATATATTGTTTACAGATATCCCTAAAGAAGATTTTTTAAAATGATACTTAGTCTTTACACTTATAACTTTTCAAATTTATGTTTTAAAAAAATGTCATAGGACACTGTACTGATGTATGTATTTTAACTATAATATGTTCTGGTATGATTTAAAAGGTTATTCAAAAGTTTTTAGCTTTATAAATTATTAAAGCCTATTTTATTATAAGCTCTGATTTTAATAAATTAATAATTTCGAATTTGATCTTTCGTTTAAGTTAAATACCGATTTTCTTGGAATGAGACCCGGTCTGGCCTACAAGGTTTTTTTTTACTTTTAAATATACAACACATACTTACTTAAGCCCATATGGACGTACCCTATACGTACAAATATACGTCATCGCTGAAAAGACCCTCCTAAAAAACTTCAAACGTTCCAATCAAAATTCTTGCGACTCATAACAAAAGCACCTTGGTACGTGACTAACAAAACTCTACATACTGACCTCGACTTTCCAACAGTTGACCAACATATAACGACCCTTTATCAACGATTTTACAAAAATTTAAATGGACATAATAACAGAGTAATAAGAGAAATGGCCACAGCTGACATACCCCAGAACATGAGGAGGAGACTAAAAAGGCGTTGGATGAGAGATCTTTCTCCTTAAACAACTTAAGTAATTGGAACAAATTAGGGAAGAGGTACTGCTGGGTACTTTCCTCCCCCATGCCTGACATGTCATTATTTCATGTATCGCCATCACATTTGCTAATTGTCAACAATAAGTGACAGGCGCAAATACATCTTTTATAGACAAAAAAAAAATTTTTACATTAAAGTAAGGTAAATATAACATTACATATATCATATAATAGCTATGTGATATCGTAATATTTTTGTTGAATGCTTTATAAAAGGCTTCGGTTGTTTTTTCTGAACAATTTAATATTTGCCGGAAAGTAGGAGAAAGAGGAAAAAAATAATATTTTTATATCCTTATTATAATATTTTTTTTTTCATTTTCTTCAATTTTTTTATTAGTATTTATATATATTTTTTTTAATTTCCATACTTACCTACCCTCCGTACTCAATCTAATCTTCCTCTCATCTTTAACCGAACCGACGGAAGCCGAACGCAGCGGATGACACCCTCCGGACGAGAGGGGTGCCGACGGGCGAGGAGGCAGACAGACGAAGTGGAGGGGGCAAGGTCGCTGATGTCACTAGCAAGGACTGGAGCTTGCCGAGTCCGCTCAGTCCGCTCCGCGCCCGCTTCAGGTGAGCTTCGTTCAGTTTGTGCCCGCTCGTTCGTTCGGATCTTGGTGTTATCTCCACTCTATATTATTCCAATGAATCTTAGTTGAGGATATATCCGCATATATTCTATTGGATATTCTACATTAGTCAGGTATTTATTTCATCATATTTAAATTGGCAATCATGTACTACTGACCATGTGACTTAATAACAGTATAAGATTATAATTGTAGTATAATTTGTTGTCATATGTTACTTATATTATAACAAAAAAAAAAAAATGCGTTATTTTTAAATCATACAATTTCATTATTTATATTTTGTAATATTATTTAAAATATCCGCTTCCTCTTGTTATATTTAAAATCCACGTCAATCATCAATGTAATCTGAATAAAAATATATACATAAATAATTTAATTACATTCTTACAAACTTGCTATACTATTTAAGAGTATATTCATTTCCATCACTGTTGGATTTAAGAGTCTTTATTCTAGTTTATATTTACAAATAAATAATTCAAACAAATATATTTTCAGATTGTCAACATTATAAAATAAAATTAAAAATAAAAAACATTATAAAAAGCGATTGTGCTCCTTTCTTACGTAAATCTTTATCTATGAAATAGTACATTTAAATTGCTCATGTCATCTTATTTCAGAAGGAAAGTAAATTGTGTAACGTACCAATGAACTTGTCTTCTTCAATTTTAATAGCGCATTGTTAATGTAACAAAAGATTTTTTCCTTGTAATTTCTACTTGTATCACTGACAATTATTAATCAGCTCATTAAATAAATTTGAGATAACTCTTCTCACCATTGTTTAACTTTTAATAATGAACGATTTTGTAGTAAATTTTCAATAACAGTAAAATTTCTAAAAATAAGTAATGCTGAATTACTAAATTTCTGTATAAAATCATGTCATTGGAATAAAATCAAATTTATGGGTCTGTATTATTTGAAAATTTGTTTTTTATTTCAAAACTTTACATTGTTTCTTTTAGAAAACCTTTATTTCAGGCTAGAACAAAATCGAACGAGTGATAATTTATTTTAAGAAACGTTTGCACTACATAACTTTAAATATTTTATTTATGGGCTCTTGGATCGTAAAACTTTTTATTGAATTTCGTTTGCTAAGCATAAAACTGCTTGTGAGTTCGAGGTCAAGGAATGAATAAATGAATTCATCTCGATCCTCAAGCATTTGAATATCTTGATTTTTTTTTTTTTTTTTTTGTGATTGTGGAAATTTTATTTGAACTACAGGTTATGGATTTTGAAAACAGAGTCAGATAGCATGTTTGGTGAAAAAAAAAAAAAAAAAATATTTATATATATATATATATATATATATATGTGTGTGTGTGTGTGTGTGTGTGTGTGTGTGTGTGTGAATAATCACTTTCAATATTTGAAATACATATAATTATTATGGAATTATTATGATTAATAGTTTCAATCTTCAAAAAACCTAGCCCAACTGAGTACTCACTTTTACACTTGCAGCTGTTAATTTTAATGAAGGTCGTGGTAAGGATGAAATGATCCTCTTCGCCTACAACATAAAATATTTTTTTCTTTATACATTTTTTTAGAGAAAGTTAGGAAGGAGGAGAATAGATGAAATAGTTTTTTTTTTTTTGTTTTTTTGAGATTTCACTGATTTCCTTATTAATTAACTTCAATAAAATACGACCTTTGGAAAAAAAAACTTTCCTGTCATAATCCCTCCTAATTCACTTATCCTTATTTTATTATTATTATTATTTTTGGATGAAAATGTATTTTTGTGGTGACTATCTCATTCGAGATTTATGTCGTAATCAGTCATAGATTTGTTTCTTCATTTTTTATGTTGTTTTTTTTGTTTTTTTGTAGGTTTTTAGATAAACCAAATATTTTCGGTTTTAATATTTCTGGTATACCACTTTTGAGTAAGATATATGAGTTGTATTGTATCTTTTCCTTATTCATGTCTTAGATAATTTTTCAAGGTTAGATTCTACCTTTAAATGGGTTTAAATGTAATAGTTCTATGTTTAACACTATAATAAATAACTTTTTTTAGCAACATTTTACTCGAAAATAATTTACTGTTGCACTGTATTGAAGAGGGAGGCGTGGATGCTGGTTAGAAAACTGACATAACCCCTATTACACGATTAGGAGAATTTTCATCAGAGACTAAAAATATATTTATATTTTTTCCTCGCTACATGGCAATATCCGCAATTGGTTTGTATGGTTCCCTTTTTGGAAAAATAATTCCTTAAAGTTTGAGTAATTTTCGTCCAAATATCATAGCATTTATTACGCGATTTTTTTTTTTTTTTAGTTCATTTTTTTAAGTGTTGTGCATTTCAGCATTCGCTCCAATTCAAGTTAGTGGCTAGAAACTTTGTATATAAATTACGTTGGTATTGTAAAAGTGCTTTTTGGTGGTCTCAACTTTTTTCTCCCACCCACCTTTTTTTGTTTGTTTCGTTTTTATGGGTTTTAAGGCTTTTCACACCCCTATAATCATCATGTTAGAGTTAAAAAGTAATATGAGTCAAGTGAGTATTTAAATTACGAGTATATTTCGAACGTGCAGTGATACAATTAGATAATATATATTATTAAACAAAAGTATAGAAAAGTTACACCAACAAAAACAATAGGCTGAAAAGTTTAAAAGGATTAAGAATTTCAGAATTATTTATGTTATGTACTCATTCCCGTACTAAGGCTCAAACTTCATTCCATTCCTTTAATAAATAAAGTAATTACTTTCACAATAAATGCACTTCGAATCATCATATATCCCGTTTTAATTTGAAAAATATTGTCAACAAACTCATCTGAGTTCTCTAAAGTATTTTCAACTTTTTAATAGCTTGCTTTTGGAAATCGGCCAGCTTCCTTATAATGACCGCGGTAAGTCTCGGGTAGAGTAATCTCGTGGCCATATGCTTTTAATTTGTAATATAAATTATTTTGTAAATTTTAATATTAATAATATTAATAAATTTGCGTAAAAATTTTCCTGTTAATTATGAAATAATTTTTATCGGTTATATATTGTTTAAAATTTTATTAACACGTGAAAATAAAAAATGCGTTGAATGTTAAAAGAGGTTTGAATGTAGATTGTTGTGTTTAAAAAAAAATATGCGTTTTAGTCTAATGAATATTTCTCAAGGCTTCATAATATGTGAACTCATAAATAAAAAAAAAATTATTTTTAAATTAGTTTTTCGAATAAATTGTTTCGACAGTTAAGCTAACTAAATTTAAATAAAAAGAATCTATCTCAAAATTTTAGGAATATACCTTATTTTCTTGTATGCAATTTTTAAAACATTTTATCTCCTGTTAGAATATTATTATTTCAACACCTGAATTTATAGAACAGAAAAAAAATATTTAGTTCGTTTAATTTATTAGTTTTGCACAGCATTTCAAACCAGTCAAATGCAGATTTGAGTTTTAATATTTTAGTACAATGGCTTCTGGAATACAGTTTTTTTTTGTTTTTTTTAACATATTCCAAATTTATTTCTTTGAAATATTTGTAAAATGTATACATTAATTATGTATGTTATATTTACGCAATTAATTACTATAAAATATTTTTTTTTTCTACATAATAAATGTTTAAGATATTCCGTATTCGGGGTGTTGGCATCCATCAATTTTGCTCTCTTGCATGCACAGTGTGGTACAAAAGTTTCTTAATCGCTAGTCACTATTTCTTATACGTATTAATAAAGACCGTTAATTCTAATATTTAACTCTTTATATTGGGAGTTATGTCTAAAAGATCTAGAGTCTTTTACACCAGGAACTCTCCTAATTATCATGCCTGCTACAGAAATTAATCAGTATTTCAAAGCGTAAAATAAAAACTGCAGTATACTACCAAAGCTGGGTCATTGTTAATTGGTCTTATGTATATTAATAATAGGAAGACATCCGTTAATTCTAAAACTGAACGTTTATATTTGGAGTTATGTCTAAAAGACACTGAGTTAGTCCTCATCAAGATTAAGATCAACTTTCCTAATTCTCATGCCTACCACAGCAGTCAATATTTCTAGGCGAATAAAAATCTAGTTCATCTAAATTTTCTTAGAGCACTGAAATGACTATAGGTGAAGCCAATATTACATTACCTAGGTCATAAATGAATTTATCTTTTCTCGATAGGAAAATATTACATATTTTCATAGTGATATTTGTATATATATGGGGAGTGGGGTAACTCAATGGGTAGAGCTCTGACTTCCAAAGCTCAAGGTCCTGATGGGAGGTGATTGTTTGTTCTTTTTTTGTTGGATCGATCCAGGGGACTGGAGACCCTCCGGGGTCACACCCAGTCTCTATAAGTAGGTACTCTTAATTAATTAATTGAGGGTGAAAACATGGTGGTTGAGCGTGATCTCTGTCCTTGCTCAACTGTTAACCAAAAAACATACTCCCATACAGAGTACTGAACCCAAGACACTTCATTGGTTGTATTAGTACATTTTTTTTGTTTAAATATATATATATATATATATATATATATATATTAATAAGTCAACTAAATTTCCTAACAGCATTACGTTTCATCCTTTGCAGTATCAGAAACCCTGCCCCACCCACACCTCAATGCTTTGGTATCATCCCTGCACGCTATAGGGCTAAGAAAAAATATAAATAATAATGAATAAAGAGTCGAGGTGAAAAATTGAAGAGAAGACATATCGACAGAGGAAAAACCCTCCTATGATGAGAAAATGTGCCGACTTGAGGTTCTAGGGAAGCGAAAGAACCGCTAAGACTCGTTTGTTTACAAATGCCTTTATTTTTTTAAGCGGCGTTCCGTTAGAAAAACTAGCTTGGTGGATGAGTGATGAGTATTCCACGGAGTTTCGTCTTCATTCCGCTTTCTGGGTCGGCCATCTCCGGGCATTTAAATATGTAAATACATAATTATATTTCCGACAGAGTACAAAAGATTTATGATATTAATATTTATGATTTGGCTTTGATGGATGAAGACTTTATTTCAAATAACGGGTCTGTCAAATAGCTTATTCTTAAATATGTCATTAAAAAAATTGAATATAGTAATTAATATTTTATACTATATTTATATAACTGTTTTATTTTATTTACTACATAAGGAAGTAGTATAGTATAGTTTCATAAACAAATTTAATATTTCACTCTTAACTTACACTTTCAGATTAGGTACCTATTTCAAAATGCGATATCAACAAAAAATTTCGGCGTTCATTTTTAAGAAGTTTGTTCAAAACTCAAATTGGTAAAATACACATAAGTTGTGTAAACGGTACCCATCTTTGGAGGCCATTGCAGTTTTTTTTATCCAGATAATTTTAATATTTTTTTGTTTCAGTATTCATGTGTCCGTATTCTCATCAAGCGATTAAAAAGAAAAAAAAATACAGTGTTTGTAATATGTTTTTGCGAAAATTATACTACAATCCCTGACTGAATTCTCAGCCCACTTATTTTATATGGATTTAACACAGTAAAAACTCGATATGAAGTTACCATTCATCTTTGTATCATAGGCAAACTCATCTTTGTATAGAATATTTCAATGTTCATAATATTCGTTATTTGTCGTTAGTTTTGATGTGCATTAAAACGAAGCTATAGCTTAAAACTTACAAATCATTAAGACCATTACAATTACAAAAATTCTATTTATTATACTGACGGTAGGCAATAAAAATCTAGTTTCTCCATCTGCTTTTATAAACCACATAACTTCAGTTTTTGAGCCTTTCAGTTCACAGAATGACTAACTCCAATTTCAACATTTTTTAGTAATGTCATTTTAGTGATATTTCTAGTTGACAAAATTATATCCATACAGATAGTGAGTACGTTGATTCCAGAGTAGCTGATTGCAGTGTTGAAATACAGAACTGTGAATAAAGGTATAAATTTTGCAATAAGAAACATCACTAAAATTAATAATAAAGAGTGTTGAAATTGGAGTTAGTCAACCCGAAAGGCTCATATATTCCTACAGAGATTTAAAAGTACATCTGAATATTTACTTCATCTGGAATGGTCATGGGTTGTAGGACTATTAGTTATTTAACTGTTATTTTCCATTTTAAAGTTTACTAAAATGATATTACGAAATTTTCATGGCCTGCCATAGTTAGGTCATTAGTTGTCACCCTAATTGTAAGTGAATAACGTTGGGATTTCACAAAGGGAAAATTCATCAAATTATTCGCTAATTTAATTTTCTAAAAAGTTACTTAATTTTTCTTTGGAAAAACCGTCAATGGATACCTAATTATTTAAATATAATATCATATCTAGAGTTATTAAACTACAATAAATGTAATTAAGGTTATAAATATATCCATGAAACATTATATTTCACTTCTTCTTTCACACAAGTAAAATGAAATAGTATTGTAAACAATGGCATTTGCTTTATTTGGTGGATTTTAATTTCTTTTTTACTTTACTTAGAAGAAAATTAAAAGTTTACACTTAGTAAGAAAATTTCATTAAATTTCCTTGGAAACATGTGTTTTAGATTAAATAATGTTAGTTCGGAAATTATAATGTATATAATTTTTATCACTCACTCTCCATTATCTTCTACAACTTTATTTATTTAATATTATTTTTTCTAAAATTCTCCGCTTTCCAACATACGTATACATTCTGACTGTTATTTCCGGAGATTCATTTTCAACTTGGATAAGTATTTTTCTATTTTTCTCCAGTCTCCAATTATTATATTCTTTCAAACTTCATATTTAGCCATTTTTTATAGTTACTGTCGACAAAAGAGAGTTTTTTTTTTTAAATTATCCCTATTACGTATATGAACATTGGTCATTTATGTTCTATAAAGTGACATCAATGGGTATAAGACCTGAATGGTATTAAAGACCACTTAATTATACAATGATACACCGAGTTTAATCAAAATCGTTAAAGCCGTTTTGTGGGACTTGGTTATTTGGATTTAGGATACCTCAAAACGTGTATTTCCGTTGAAAACTCATATTCAAAAATTTTCACGATCGCAATATTTTCCCTTGCTATATATTATGTATACAGGTAAGTGAATGTAAAAAAAAATAGACTTTCCGATAAAAATCATGATGGCTCGTTCACTCTGCAATTGTGTAATCGAAATAAAAATATCGATCATTGAATTGAAGAAATTTTGAATGAAAACAAAAACGATTCCTGGCACAAAATGTGGGTAATATCGCGTTTTAAATTCAAACACCGCCAAACTCAATTTTCACAACTTTACCAGAGGTTAAGAGAAACTGCTTAGTTCCCACTTGAAACTCAAAATGTATTGAAAACTCAAACTTGACTTATGCATGGTTACCAGTCGATCGGGCTTCAAGAAAGTTATCCAGTTAACTACCAAACACATTTTATTCTAAAATTGAGGTAGGTACTGTTTGGATTCATACAATTATTTAATAATTGACATCTACATTTCATTTTGATTAAGTGTCTTTTCTACAACAAAACTTACCTTGAAGTCTGAGAATACAGGAACACGGATGATGACCCGGTTCACCCCAAATAATGTTATCAATTTCTGTTTATAATATCTCCCCGGTGTATTGTCGATTAGGAATAACATTCAAGTTTATCAATTTATTTTCTTTATTATCAGTATCTTCGCCGAAAGACAATTTTTCTTGTAAGAAAGTATGTTAACTAATTTGAAGTACTCTTATCTAAAAGCTTCTATTAATATTTTTGGTTTATTATTTTCAATAATCAACCATTGTGATCAATAAAAAAATTCAAAAGCTTAACCCCCTCTCAAAATTTAAGGTATCACGTTTCAGGATGCGTAGAATTCGAAAAACAAATAAAAATTTTTTTGTCTGTCCGCCGTCCGCGCATTTCCTCCAAAACTACTGGACCGATTTTTTTCAAATTTGGATATAAAATCAGAGGTCACCCATGGATGATCCGCCTTTATCGACATTACTATCCGCCTTTTACTTTCAAAATGACGGCGAAAAACCTGCGTTGCTATAGACTGTAGCTCCTAAACGAATGTACCGATTTCAATGAAACTTCGCTAAAGTCATTTTCTTGGTGCCCTTTAAATTTATCTATGTAACATACGTCAACGAAAAGAAGCTGGAAGAAAGTTACGATGAATGGTAAAATTTAATTCTCAATAACTCAAAAAGTGTACACTTTTTTTGTAAAGGTATTTAAATTTCCTACAAAATGTTTTTTTTTAAAGTTTATCGAATTTCCTAAAAAAAAAAAAATCGTTGAAAACGGACAATTAGGAGCAACAATGTGATCTCCAGTTTTTTAAAAATATTTTCTACTCCAAATGGTATATCTTTGTTTGGTTTTTAAATTTTTAATGTGTTACTGAAGAAGTAATGCTATTTTTTTTAGCATATTATTAATGATTAAAAAAAATTTAGTCCAATAATTGGAATCACTTTTTATTTATAATTAGGAATGTAATGTTTACTTTAGATGTATAGTTGTTTGGAAATAATTTGCAGCATTTATTTTTTTCTGAAATGGTTCTTTGATCTAAGAATATTTTAAGGACCTGAGTGATTACATCTTTTATTTTTTTATTTATGATATTTACAACTATTTTAAGAAAAAAATACATTCAGTAAATATGCATGGTAAACACTTACACTATATATGTATGTTCCTTATAATATAAATATGAGTGGCCTGATAGTAGGGAAGTGTGTCAGTGCCGTATCCCGCTCCAGTGTTTGTATCAGTTCCGTTAGAGGCTACCGTTGCTGCCATTTTAGGGTTGTTAGGTTTCGGTCTCCAGACCTTTGGTGTGCCGTCATCTGTAAAAGTTTTCCATTTCCTTGGAAGAAAGAAGTCGCGCTCGGTCAAAAGGACATAGAGCAGTGTATTATGTACGAAACAATCAAATATAGTATGGATATTTTCATTGGAAAAAAAAATATAGTACCAGGGGTGTACGCACCCTCTGTCCGCACAACAGCGGATCAAACCCCATTTTAATAAAAACATTTAGTGACAGTGTAATATTTTATTTTACGTATAAGGTGGAATAATAAAAATGCGTCTTAAAAAAGTGAGATTTTTATTTTTATATTTTTTATGGATGATATTTACAACTGTATCACAAATATAAATACATTCAGTAATTGTGAACAAAAGAATATAATAACATGAAATCACTTGTTGAGAAACTACCTCCTGGTAGCACTCTAAAAA
Organism: Nezara viridula; assembly: GCA_928085145.1. Lineage (NCBI taxonomy): Eukaryota > Metazoa > Arthropoda > Insecta > Hemiptera > Pentatomidae > Nezara > Nezara viridula. The sequence continues at coordinate 113,932,761 of OV725077.1, forward strand.
TGAATTTACAAAAGATGATCTCAAGGTCATCTTCTTTTAGACGCCTCGGAGGGTTGTCAGTGATCGAAGAGGAAGCAAGGTTAGAGACGAGAGTGTTTCGAAGGCTCTGAATTTTGATATGGAAGGATAGGTATCTAGATTGGGCCAGGTCAGAAATATGGAAGACCAATATTATCTCCAGAAATGGAGATAATTAATATTGGGAGCTTAATATCGACACGAGAAGGAAAGATTTGAGAGTGAATCTCTCAGCCATTGGAGTGTTCTTTTAACAATTATTAAAAAAAAATATATGAAACAATTATTTAAAAAAAATATGAAACAATTATTTTTCTTATATTTAGTTAATTTAACGAAAATGAAATATATTTCACAGTTTTATAATTGAAAAAATATTAATGTGATAATTTAAGATAAAAACTCTCAAGTTTTAAATTTAATGGTTAATTTCTGAATAATTATGTACACTAACAAAAAAACCCATGAATGTTTCAATTAGCCTTATATGTGTTACATTTAATTGAGATTTACTTCATCTAGATTTATGCTCTAAATAATGTCTGTTATTTATGTTAAAAGCAAAGTATTTCTTATTCCATATTTCAATACAATTTAATGTAAATAACTGATAAATAATCAATATTTTATAAATGTTCAACAAGCAGCCCTATTTTTAAGAGAAAAGAGGAGGAAAAAGGAAGCAAATCAATATATCTTTTTCCCAGGGTAAGTAGATTAGGGAATTTTATCAGGCACGTAAATAGGGGTTGGGCGACTGGCTCCCTAAAAAAAACATTATGTGCCTTCTGGGACCCCCACCCAAATGAAATTCTTCCTTTACTTCTTATTTATTTTTTCAAAAGTCGTTATAGCTTATTTTTGTATTTCATTTAAATGTAAACGTTCCTCATCTAAATATTAATGACTTTCGTTTAAATTCAATTACTTATTTTCCAGGTAATGTTATCATAAAAAAAAAAAATGGAAACGGTAGTTATGCCTGTATGTCTGAAATTCCCTATTAGAAACCGAAAAAGGGTGGATAGAAAGATTGAAATTTACCAAACGTTGCTAATTCAATTATAAATTTTAAATAATAATCTAGAGTTTGGATCATTCATGTAATTCTTTTACATCATCAGTTATTTCTCATTTAGAATAGAATAGAAATAAACAGTTAAAAAAAAAAAAAGAGAGAGATAAATATATCATACATTGTAAAATCTGATTTATAAGTTATAATGCTTTTTTAATCCTTGGTGGTTCTGATTAGATTTTTAGTGTTAGAATTTCATTAATATATCGTGGCAGTTAAAAGTTTTAAATAAGTACGTTGGTTTACATCTAACAAGGCTAATTCTTAGTTAGTTTTTGCTCATGTGCCCGAGGAGTCGAGACATTTTTTTATATTTCGTATTTTAGAATTTTTCAGAACATTAGAGACGAATCTGAAATTCTTTTTTATGACTAAAATTTACTTCGCCTGTTTTACTGTTTGCGTAGTTTTCTTTTTGTTTTAATTTATTTTATGTACGTTTGAATTCGTTTAATTCAATCTGAACTTTTTTCTTATTTAACACCCTCCTCCCCCAAAAAAATAAAAAAATAAATCTACTGTTCTTTATAATAAATGGAAAAGTTAATATTTTATAAACATTTTTTCTCGGATCCTAAGCCCCTTGGCAAGACCCCTCGGATGTGGTTCTGTGGTTATCTCCAAATAAACTTTCATTGAGATCTTTGAATAGGGCCATTAAATGAATGACAGAATAGTAAATGCTAATTGACTAAAACATTGACTAGTATACGAAAATAATGATTTTAAATCTACACATGTGATTTCATGCTATTTTATTCCTTTGTTCACATTTACTGAATGTATTTTTACTTGTAATACAGTTGTAAATATCACCAATAAAAAAAAAAAAAAAAAAAAAAAAATCTACGAATTACAGGCTCGCGAATCTGTTAATATATTTTTTCTTTTGAATAAATTAATTTGGTTTCGTAATATTTAGTCTAAAAATGCCAAGTTTAAGCAGATGAAAAATGGCTTGATATTTCTGGTGTTATCATTTCTGAGCTGACAATTAAATCTGGAAAAATTCATTACTGATATTCTTATATTATATTTGTCACCGTGAGAACCTAGTATTCTTTTAATCACATTTTAGCAGTCTTATTTAAAGATAAAATATTATTGATAAATTGCGTATAAAATTGATAATTAGACACGTTTTCTTAATATGTAAGTAACACATTTCTAAAAATCCATCGAATTGGTATCATGAAAAAGTTACTTTGTTACTATTTAAGCCAACGGTTTCAAACATCCGGTTCCTTTGAATTTCGAAATCCGCTGGGTTGAAAGACCCCGTTGGAAGGGAAACCTGAAGAAGAAACTTGCTTTGGAGAAAAGGGAATATAAGCGCCTTGATATAATTTATCGATTCATATTTTTCATTATTTAACATTTTGATTATAATGTTTAAATTAAAGCTTTAAATTTCGTATAATAGTAAAATAGTGTATGAGAAGAGTTATACAACCAATTAATACAAGGTTAAATTCGTTCTAGAGCAAGATATTAAATATGTTTAAAAAATTTGTAGATAATATGTTGCTGCAGTAGATAATAATTTTGATTTCTAATTTGGTGATAGTTTAATTACTTTTAATTTCTATGCGGTGTAATTTTCTATGAACTTTCTAATATAAACTAGAAAATGTGGGAGAGACTTGAGGTTTAATTTGAAAATATATTGTACTCCATTAATCAATATTATAAAACCAATAAATGGCAATTGATATTTCCACAGACTAAAAAAATAGATCATCATTGAAGGTACCGTATAGTATCATACTCTCATTTCCCCTTTAGTTACTAATCAATTTTTTTATATATAATTTTTTTATATCAGGTTTAAATGTTCTATAGTTATAAAAAAAATTAAAGGTATTTATGAAAAGGAAATTTTGAAAGCTCTCAATTTAAACCTGTCAGATTACATTTATGTGGATAAAACCTACCCTTAATTAAAATTCGCTTAATTTTACACTGATGAAATGAATTTAATTAAAATCGTTAGTACCGTTTTTGAGAAAATCGTAAAAATTTGTTAAATCGAAGATATAAAGTACCATTTCCGTTTTTCTAAATTTCGACGAAAAAGTTGCGTATGATTTTTTTCTCATTTTTGAGCTAGGCCGTTCACATACATAATATACAATATACACCATTTTGTAGAACTCAGATTCGAAATTTTTCACGATTGCAATACTTACCCTTGCTTTATATTACATATGTAAGTGAAAGTAAAAAAGGAATCCAGAGTTGTTACGTTTGAAGATACTTCATAATGCTATTTGAAATATCGAAAGAAAATAATTATGTTGATGGTGTACATATTATTGTTGTTTCTTTATACTGTGCTCCCTTCTACTAGATTACTTTGTCGGCTTATCGATCTGTCAGTATTACTCAAATCAATTTTTCCCTTACTATTCAAGATGTTCATGGATTCGACTTTTTTAACCTTTTTTATTCTTTTGCCTTTGTAATTTTTATACTTGAAAATGTTAAAATCTGAAATATGCTTATTTTACGTTTAGTTAATTAACCTGAAAAGATTTAAATATCCAAAACGTTGGTTAACCTTTTACGAAACAGGAACAGTTGTGAGAAAACAAATTATAAAAAAATAATAATAAAATGAAAACACCCTCTCTAAGTGAGACCCAACTATTTTTTTCATTTTATTGTTTTGTTTTTTTAATTGATGACATTTACAACTGTATTACAAATAAAAATACATTCAGTAAATGTGAACAAAAGAATATAATAAAATGAAACCGCTTGTTGAGTAACTACCCACTGGTGGCACTCTAAAAATATATTTACAAAAGAAGATCTGGAGGTCATCTTCTTTTCAGACGCCTCGGAGGCTTGTCAGAGATCGAAGAGGAAGCAAGGTTAGAAACGAGAGGGTTTTTATGGTTCTGACGTTTGTTATGGAAGGATAGTTATCTGGATTGGGCCAGGTCAGAAACATAAGGAACATTAAGGTCTTTATCGATGATTTTATTTATTTTTTTAAAATTAATTCATGTTGTTGAAAATTCTAGAAAAAGTAAAAAGATTCCGCTTTTTAAAAAAAAAAAAAGTTTAGAGGCTATATTATGATTCCCTCCCTCTATTTATTCGTCATTTTTAGTCTTGATCATATCTTCACAATATTTTATGTAAAAATATGTTTTTAAATGAAACTTTTTCTTCAACATCATACATATGATTTTTATATGACCTTCGTTAACACATTTAAATGTTATGTTATTATTTTATTTTTAAATATTACCAAGAAAATAACCAGTTCACTATAATTATTGTTAGATACTAAAACATAAATATGTTATTTTTAAAGAGGAGCTTCATACTGTGTGGCAGAGGGTGGAGGGTGAAGGATTGAAGGTAGAAGAGCGCCGAGAATCAAAAAAAAATTTTTTATTTCTAAAAATTATAATCATAATTAACTTCACGTTTGGCACTTCGATTGATCAGTACTTTAAGTTAAAAAATATATATATATATTTTAAATGTTTAGATATGAAGTTGATGAATAAAACTGTATTACAAGCAATTTATTCATTAAAAAACAATATTATAATTGCTTACGTATATTCTACATTTATTCATGTTTATATTATGGTGCATATTTAAAAAAAAAATATTACTGGTATTAATGGTGATAATTTTGTTTTTTCTAATTTACCTTAAAATGGAAAGAACACAGTTCAATAAAAATAAACCTTTTCCAAACAATTATTTAAAGTTTAGAGATGGTTCCTAATAAATGAAACTAACAAAAATAAATAATCATTAGCATTTAAAAGGATTAGTTGCCAAAACAAATTGTTTATTTATCTTCAATCTGAGCCATTTGTCATGAAAAAACAATTTCCATTTAAGACTTCGCGATAGCACAACAAGCATTCAAAAATTCGATGTTTAATAAATTTACCGAAAAACATTTATATTTTGAATATCAAAACAACAGACGTTATCACCGTAGGCAACATTTGAGGTCAACCCCCTGCTTTATCCAGATAGCAGATATACAAGAAAAGGATTTCATGCGGTCAATCCTTCCGCCAAGTAGTAACATGTGATTGCAATCCCCTGTTGGACTTGGGATTTGCTCCCCCCCCACTCTCCCCTCGCTCTCAACCGTAAGCCTTCGTTTCAAATGGCAAACCCCGTTAGCCACTCTGTTCGCCAACTGGATTTGCCATGAAATCCTTCGAATAATCGTCGCAACGACCCGGATAAAGAGGTTTTCCTATGGTACCTCCACTCCAGCTGCTTACGTGACTTCGGTGGTGGTTGTCCTTTTAATTGGGATATGTAGGCTAGGGCGATGAATCAAACGGGCCTCAGTTATATTTATGTTGTCATATGTATTCTTTATTATTACGAATGCAACTTTTTAATTTTTCTTTTTAATGTCATTAAGAAACTGTATTGTTTGGATTGTCATTGATTAATATTGGATTTTAGTTCCAGAAAATGTTAGATTGTTAATTGGCAAAGCAACTAGGATGTCTTGAACACAAATTTTGTAAATTAATTTTTATTTGAATATTATTTCTAGGATAACGTCATCCTTTTTTTTTTTTTTTTCTTAATGACATTTACAACTGTATTACATAAATACATCAAGTAAATTTGGACATAATACATATAATGACATGAATACACTCCTGAGTAACTACCCGATGATAGCACTCTAATGATATGACTACATTAGGAGATCACGGGGCCATCTTCTTTTCAGACGCCTCGGAGGGTTATCAGGAATTGAAGAGGAAGCAAGGTTAGAAACGAGAGGGTTGGTATGATTCTGAAGTTTATTATGGAAGGATAGGTATCTTGATTGGGCCAGATCTGAAACATAAGGAATTTTAAGATCTTTGTGGATAATTTTATTAGTGACAAAGTAAGGAGCATTGAGGATTTTACGAAGGATTTTGAATTGTAAGGACTGGATGCGAGAGGAATTCGATGGTTTAGTGGAGCCCCATAGCTCAACTCCGTAAGTCCAGATAAGTCTTATTACAGTCAAGTATATTAGTCTTTTGTAATTAATGGGAAGTTTAGAGCGCTTGTCTAGTAAGTGCTGAAGTAATCGGAAACGTCGAGCGGTTTCTTGTCGTTTCAGTCTAGTATGAGGATTCCAAGTTAGTCGTTTGTCCAGGTGGATTCCTAGGTATCGGATTTGCTCAACAGGGATAAGTGGAGTATTGTTAAAGGAAACTGTAGGACAGGAAGTCGTTGGTTTACGACGAAGGGTAAAGGTAATCTGGTGGGATTTATTGGAGTTTATTTTAATTCTCCAGTTTTGACACCATTCTTCTAGATTTATGATGTACATCATACTCTACAGCAGTTCTTAGTGCAACTTAACTAGGCATCAACTTTGCATCTACATTGTACTTATCGAAGGAGATAACTTAGGGTGCTCCTTTTGTTTATCCTTTATCTTAGTCAATTTTGAGTAAATTTAATGTCTGTGGTGTTTATTATGAATTATTGTCATTAATGTTCGAAATTGATCACGTACTTTGGTGCTTATGGTAGTCTGTAGGTATAGTTTGGTTTTTTACTTATATACTAAGGGTCGTCTGCTATAAGTGTTTTATATTTAGAATCCTCTGTTCCGACTTTATCTTTTCAGCTGGTATGTACATATATTACATCTTATGACTCTAAATAAATTATAAATACCTGATTTTTATTTTCCTATTACTAAAACAATATTCCATGTACTCTTTTAAACGGGTTTTAACGTTTGATTCTGTTGTTTTTTTTATTTATTATTTTTTGTACTCAATGTTTTGATAATTAATTAATATTTAAGTATTTTGACTAAAACAGGCGCGTTTTTTGCCTTAGTCAGAAGTCTTATTTTTCTTATGACCGTAGAACCAAAGTATTCTAACGATTTTGATGTGACTTGCCTAAAATCTTCGTTTTAAAGCATATTCAATTTTCATATATATTAGATTACGTTTTATCTTAGGCAATAAACATCTTGGTTATTTCGCTCTTGCTCTTTTCCTATTTGTATTTATTTTTTTTATTTCTGATCTAATAGATATTTAATTTCTATTCATTTTTTCTTAAATTCTTATATTGAATGGTACAGTTGTGTTTTCAATTTTAATATATACTAAGTACAACAACAAACTGCTACTCCCATCCAGAAAGTACCACAGCATGTTTACTTACTTTTGACTTAATATTTGACTTACTATTTGTTGTTATTGTTTCGAAATATTGACCAATTCTCCTTTTTTTTATTTATTTTATTTTTTTGAGGTGAATTCGATTTATGTATGATACTGCTATTTTCAAATTCAAATTTATAGATATTATTGTTTGCGCGTGATTAGTCAGAAAAACACAAATTATGCAGACTCCTTTTAATAATTATAATGATTTATTAATGTGTTAACTAAGTAATTCAATTTTAAAACATGTGGTATCTCCAAAACTTTTGAAAATAAAATATACTTCTAATTGCCCTTGTTATCGAACAATCCCACTCAGTTTGATTCTATGCTAATGAATTCGAATCATACAATAGATAATGTTTCATAACCGGTGACATTGGTCAGCCGATTAGCATAAGGGAATTATTCCGGTAGCGGAAACTTGCGTTTATATGGAAGTGGAAAGGCCAAGATTAATTGGCCTCCATAGCGTTGTCCATGAACTGCGTCATCAAATCAAGTAGCGCGAAATTTAAGAGTGCATTTACAAAACGAACAAAATAAAATCATAATTTAACTAAAGGGAGAGATAATCGTTCGAGGAATACATATCTACATGACCTATCGCTTTATATCAAATTACATGTATCGATTAGAACTTCAACGGGCAGTCATTTGTGCCTCCCCCCCCATTAAACGATCAGGATCCTCGCCCTCATTTAAGTGATAATGCTTTAGCGCAGAAAATTAGTAGAAATGGGTAAAATTACTGATTTAATCGTTTAGAAAACAAAAGTGTTAGCACGCTCCTAAACTCAGCGCTTCATACCTTCTGGATTCCAGCGGAAAGTTAACATTCTTTGTAGGTTTCAAAACACTGGAAACTTAAAAAATATGTAAGAAAATATTTACTTACTGATTTTTTCAGTTTCAAACTCCTCATCCCCACATATATTATTACAGTAAGGATCGAAATCGGTTTTGTACCAAATATAAGCTCCTGTCATGCTCAAATACCATGAATGGGGTACCGTTGGATTCAGAATTTCACGGGGGGTAGCGAATCGTATTATCCAATTTTGTTTTTTTTTTCTAAAATAAATAAAGTCGATACAAACATTTTGATAGGCTTCGATACTGGAACGGTGGTAGGTCTGTAGATCGATACGGGACAAATTGGATCTTGAAGATTTTAATGCGTACAGGAAGACCCGGATAGTTCTTCTGGAACTATCGGATCCTGCGTTTTTAAGCCGAAAAAAGTGCTATTTTAGAGATAACGTAAGGCATAGGGTTCGCATCCGCACAACCTTACATTAATTGTAAGGTTGTAGTTGTAGTACTGTACAGTATTGTAGTACTGTCATTGAATACATGTCTCATTTCGTCGACTTGAGGTCTCTACGATCGAGAGAAGAGGAGTTTATATTATTTATCGATGGTGTTTTTGATCGGCAAGCCATGTCATCGTTAATTCTTCACCAAATCTAAAGATTGAGTCACCAATTTCGAAAGCTTCCTTCTCCTTCAGGAAGGCAAAATAGTCCATTCACCCAGAAAATTCAGGCAAAGAAGTTATGAAATAAAACAAACTTCATTTGCGAATAACTAAAAAAATACACACTTTTCTCTGGGTTATGCCCATGATCATATAAAAGATTTCTAAATTTCCTACAAAAGGAAAAAAAAATCATCGCAATCGGACAATTTTTAGCAAAGATACAGCTCACTGAAATTTGTATACATGTTGGTTCCAAACAAAAATGAAGATTTAAATTAATTTTTGTTTGCTTTGTGGATTATATTTATCGATAAACTAACATTTGATATCTTAATCTTTTGATACCTTGCATTTTCTTATTTTCTTATTAATTTGGCATTTGACAACTATATGCTGTGCGAATTTTTCGCACGGACCTACTAGTATAAATAAATATAGATAGAACTTAAACAATACTAATATGTATTGTAAATTTAGAAACAGTAATACAACCGCTGAACTGAATTCCATTTATATATCCATTGATGAGTTTGGAAACCTGCTGAATTTCCAGTGCCAAAAAATGAGCTCAGCGCTGAGTTTAGAAACTTCCCTTATCAATAGTAAAAGGGCAATGCGGTTCCATTTAGAGTTCATGAGTAAAGTATTTTTATTTTTTACGTCATGTAAGACTATTAAAATACTATTATTAAATGGAATGAAATAATAATTCAAATATCAAAAATAAAAACAGAATTTGAGAGATAACAAAACTGTCACTGCCTTGTTTTGTGGCCAGTAGCGGTTTCCAGTGACGTGGAAGTAGGGTTACCGCCCCAGGAGCCGAAGGGCCTTTCAAGACCGGTCCGGAGGGAGGAGGCAGAAAGTTTTCATAGCCTGCATAAATCACTGGACACCCTCTCTCCAGCCAGTGCGTCATTATCCCGCTTCCAGGAACCCCATAAATTATTCAATAATTGTGAAAATTATCCTTCCAGGGCATATCTGCTTAGGCGGTAGTCTCAGGAGAGTAGGATCAATTCAACCCTCCTACAGGACAAATGATTTCTGTATGATTTGCTCTATTGTTTTCCATCAAGTATTCGTAATATATATATAAAACAAATTTTAGACATAACAAATACTTGATTTATTATTTGCCATAATTCTTAAAAATGTTTTTAAATCTAAATACTTAACATTGATGGACTCTCATTAGAACATGGATCTCATCACATGGCGATATGTCCATAACCAATTCCAGCCTAATGGAATGGGCTTAACTATATCCATAATTTTTACATGAACAACTCGTTACCACTCGACATTATCCCACATGATAATTAGTGTTAGGGACCTAGGGATAACTGTATAATTGCTTTGGTAATTAGGGAGCACGCCATGTTATCCTTTTCCACTTGTTTTTACATTAGTGTTACAGATATAACTGGTGGAGACGTGAGATATAAAATAGTTTTTTATTATTTGAATGTTTACTTAAAACGAAATTATCTTCTACCTGTTTCGCATTTGTTTCGAAAAGAATACAAGATTTCCTTCTTTATATGATCAATCACAAATATGAATTAGGGTTTTTTTTAATATAGTTTGATCATTATTATTGCTGTTTTCTGGGTACCCTAGATTTTCAGTCTAGTATAAGCTTATATTTAATGTTATATATCGAAAGTACTCAAAATTATTAATAAATGAATTTCCATACCTATCACACTACTTTTAGTAACATTTCTGGAATGTTAATCGGAATAAATTTTAAAATTATTTCCTTTTTTAATGACTTTAATGTATTTAAATAGCAGCGATGTATGGCGGATTTTTTCAACATGTTATGACATAAAATGTATTACATTTCTTGAATCGTAATTGTTCGGGAATATAACGCCATGTGTGCGTATTATTTATTGCGGTTCCAGTTGGTGTGAGGATAGTTATTTTTTTATGTTCCTAAACTATTTTACTCTACATTTTATAGCATGTTTTATTGCTTCAGTACAGACCTTACAAATAACAATTTTAATGGCTGCCAACTTGTCATTCTTTATTATATGGCCGTAACTTAAGCACCTTGTTAGCAATCAACGGCACTGCGATTAATCTAAGATAAGCCGTCTTATTTCCGTTCTTTTTAAACAAACCCTCAAGGAGCAATTATTTCCATTAAAGCTTACAACATCCTGTTTTTCATTTACATAAAGCACCCCTCTCCCTCCTCCCCCTCACCCGCAAGGATTTCACTTGATTGCGGATCAAACCTTTTGTTTTTTAAGTAATCAGTGTACTTGTTGATAGTAGATAGCGTTGTTGTTTTAGCCCATTCGCTACTGTGAGAACTTCACGTTTTTCTCATACCGAACAAACTAATGCAAAGATAGATAGGCAAAGGAACATGTCTGAAGAGTTTATGTACTTTGTAATTTTATTGAAGAAGAGGGAAACAGATTGATTACTTGACTATTATTGCCAGAAAACGTTAAAATAATAAGATATTTAATGGAAATGATAAGAAAGGCGAAAACTATTGAAAAGAAAATAATAATAAGGATTTACGGTGGGTGGAACACCATTAAGAGTGTTAATGGTGAGTGGAAAATCAAAAGCAACAATGATTATATTAGAGAATCAAAACATTACTAACTATATTAAGACAAATAGGCTGAGATGGGCAGGACATGTGGTCAGAATGGAGATTGAACGCGTGCAGAAGAAAATATTGGAAGCACACTTCAGTAGGAAGAGGAAAAGAGGAAGGCCGAGAAGCAGATAAGAGTATGAATTGGAGAGAGACGCGAGGAACATAAGATTTCGCAAGAGAAAAGCACAACACAGAGATAAGTGGAGAAGAATAATTCAGGAGGCTAAGGGTCATGCTGGCCTGTAGCGCCGGGGAGTTAGTTATACTAAGGAAAAACTGGGTTCCTAGTTTAGTATCCCCATACCATAAAAAAGTATCGTGGAGCAGCTCCTGATTCAGAATACATTCAGATAATTCAGGGATTGGAGCGAATCCGCAAAAAAGATGATAGAATGGAAAGAAAGAGGTACGAATTCCATAATTTGAAAAATCCTGAGGTAAAATCCAAATTCTATCTTAGATGGTCTTGGGCTCGAACAACACTGGCAGGTATTACAGAATGGACTAACAGAAACAGCGAAGGACGTAGTAGGTATTAAGGAGAAACGAAGAGAAAAGTAGTGGTTCACAGGAATATGCTAATAGGCAGTAGAGGGAAGAAGAAAAATGAAAGTCCTCTATCTAGCCGAAACCTATCTAACTACACTGGACAGTTAATTATAGAATCGCCAGGGAAAAGCAAACGAAATTATGATTTTGGCAAATAGAGGATTTCCTAAGTATTTATTAATAACATAAATTGTTCACGAGGTTTGTTCATCTTGGGCGCTATTAGGTTTTTAAAGGAACCTTGACCTTGATTCATGTAATCATTTTACTATAAAACTCGATAACCACAGTTAAATAACCTTTGCACCTTATTATTAAAACCTTAAATGGTTAATAATTTGCGGACATCCTAAATATACTAGTAAGAAATTTTAGTTTTTAAATCTAAATACTTAAAATTGATGAACTCTCATTAGAACGTGAATCTCATCACATGGTGATATGTCCAAAACCAATTTGTCGGATACATCAGTTCGTTTTAGACTGAAAAGAAGCTGGAAGAGTGCCTTTTATGGCACTGGTTCCACAGCAAAAAAGATATTCAGCGATTAATATATACTATTTTTTGCACTTGAGGATTTCCTTGTTTCAATGATAGTGTCCTTTCCCTTCAGGCTAGGAATGCGGTGTCGCAGGCTCCATTGTATTAATGCTGTCATCCCGTTACTCGTGAACAAATGAATCTTATGCTAATGCTTGAAGCCCTCCCGCACCGTAGGAATGCCGCTTACGCCATATCACTCTCATGCCTTACATGACAGATAAATCAACAAGGTGACTTTTAAAGTTCGTATTTTGTTGGAAAGGCTCCTGTAACATGTGAATATTCAGCTAATCTATATTATTTCATGGGTTGCCTTAGTATATTTTTCTTGTCAATCTAATGATTCTTATTACACTTTCACCTTGGTTTCGCAGTTTGTAAAACAATTCATACATTCCTTTGCTCACTTACAGTACAAATTATATTTTATAAAGACAATTTCTTATCTAACAAAATTCGAAAAAACTCAGTAAGGTTGTTTCTATTTCAAGTTAGGATAAAGAACTAACTTAAATTTACTTCTTAGTTTTCCTTATATTCATGTTTCTTTATGAAATATGTTATGATGCAGTTAAGGAACTTCATTCTGTAGGAGGATCTTCACTCAAGAAAAAAAAACTGTTCGTTCTATTCGATTTATGTGATAAACTGCACCGGTTGAAACCTCTGAGCGTTTTCAATATTATAATGAAAAATAAACTTCCATGAAAAAATGATAAATTTTGTTGCCCATTCAAAAATAATTCCTCAACTTGATTATAGCATCTGGCAAAGATATTAAAAAAAAAAAATGGTACTACCATTAGAACTTGCTTAGAGGCTCATCCATCATTTGTGCTAAGTACATCCGAAACATGTTTTAAGAAAATGTTTCTGCAGATGTTGCATATTGAGTAGGAATTATGGAATTGGCTAGTCGGTGAATAAGGTTACCTTATTATTTTTTTCCTTTTTTTTTTTATAACTTTCTTTTAATAGTTATTTCTTTAGATTAGACCAACTTTTCTTTACTATTTTATTATTTTAAATAATTATTTATAATAACCGAATATTTAATTAAAAAAATAATAACTAGGTATTCTGTAATGAACAACAGAAGTCATAATTCACAAAAATACTACAATTAGGTTTTATCCTCTTTTAAATACTTCGGTATAGTTCGAATGCCAAAATTTCCTTTTATAATGTACCTTTAATTTTGATTATTAAAAATTATTAACCCTTTTTCTTGGTACGGAGTAATACAATCTGGACAAATATGAACTAAAAAATAATTCTATAATTAACAAAAGGGGAAACAATTTCGCAGATTGAATATATATATATATATATATATATATATATATGTATGTATATACTAAAGTCGAAGGCACGGGTATTTATCCTCCCCCCCTAATTTCGATGGCGCATGAACCCCTCCCCTACCTAAGATATTTTATTGTTCTCCTCTTCTTAAAACATTAGAAATAAAAGTTGCGTAAATCATATACAATTACCCTTGATGAAGTTTGTTCCATGTAATCCATGTATTCCCTTTGTCTTCTTATTTGAAATTCATAAATCCTTCGAAATGTGCCCCCCTCAACAATTGAGATGGCGCATCTTGCGCCACGAAATCCCCTTCTGGGCACCCCTGGTCGTAGGAGGTAATGAAGAGGGTCCAGAAATTGATGACTTTAATTATTGGAATTTCCATAGAAATTAAGCTTCAGCCCGACCAACCAAAAATATGTAGTCTGCAGATTTTATATGGCTTATATTAATTGCCGTTTATTTGTTTTCAGTATTAAATTAGTATTATTAAAGTTTATTATCTTTTAAATTAAAATTAATACCTTCAGGGGTAGTGTGGTAAGTGGAGGTTGTGAGATACATCTCAATAGATTTTTATTATTTTTATTTAATAGAGTAAAGATGTTCATCCGCCAGGTTTAATAGAAAGGCCTATCTTTGTTGGAATATGAGGGTTGAGGTCTGTTTGGTTTGTGGGGCAGGATTGAAACCCACAACAACATTTTAATCCAAAGCGCCTGTACTACCATCGTAATTACGGCTGAATTCGTGTTTTGAACGTGTGAACATGCATGTTAATGGGCTTGCAATTGTACCTGCCTCTGTGTACATAACCTTTGTGTTAAAAACTGAATTAGTTCATGTAATCTAAAGCACAGACCACGGACGGATCTACGGGGGGAGGGGGGGGGCTTTCGGGCTCTCCCCCAAATGGTAAAATATAACCACGTTTTATGGATAAAAATATAAAAAAAGTATTTCTTAAAGTATTATTTTTCGTTTGATTAATATTAAAAGGGCTTTAGGGATCACTTAAACACCATTTCATACAGGTTGTTAGTTTCTTTCTTTTTTTCTAAAGCAATTATCGTTATTTTTATGAAAAAAAAGCTGAAGCCCCCCCCTCCCAAAATTAAATCCTGGATCCGCTAGTTGCACAGACTATGGGGGAGGAGAGAGATGATTTATTAAAAATACTGAGGGAGGAGACTAGCGTTTCGCCTCCCCCTCCTCTGTTATTTGAAATGAAAACAAATTCAATTAATAACAAATAAGCTACATGAATGAATTAAATAAGTAAACTAAAAGAATAAGAAAAGTCGACTAGATGGCTAGGCAAGGTACTTAACTATTTTATGACGATCTAAATATTTTTATTACTTAAATTTTCATTTATATAATATTCTTGCCACATTTTGTGCGGAAAAAATAAAAATAAAAATATATTTTATAGAGAATTATTTTATAGGCATTATCGTATAATTTGTGAGATCGTGGAAACCTATTTTTACTTTCACTCACCTATATATGTAATACACAGTAAGGGTAATTATTGCGATCGTGAAAATTTTCGAGTTATTAACGGAAATATATGTTTTGAGGACGCCAGAGTCCAAATAACCAAGTCCTAAAAAATGGTCTGTGTGTATGTGAACACTGTAGCTCGAAAACGAAAAGTCGTGCGTAACTGATATTACGTCTTTAAGATAGGTATATGCCTTAGATGTTCCAGCAACTTTTCTCTTAAAATCGGCTTTATATCAACTCTGAAACACATTTTTACAATTTTTCTTTAAAACGGTTCTAACGATTTTGATTAATCTCGGTGTATCATTGTATAATCAGGTGCTCTTTAATTCCATTTAGAGCTTTTCCCCGTTGATGTCACTTTACAGGGCTTAAATGACTGTTCATATACATGTTCATATACTTCATATACTGTTCATATACATAGTTCATCTTCGTCTAAAGTATGCCCCGATTCAAATAACTAACTATCTCTCATTATTAAAAGTTACGAAAAAATGCTAAATATAACTTTTGAATGAACGTAATAATTGAATAAAGGAGGAAAAAATAAAAATGCTTATCCTGGTCGAAAATGAATCTCCGGAAATTCTAGTCAGAAGGTATACGTATAATATATCGTTGGAAAGCAGAGAATTTTAGAAAAAACAACATCTAATATAGAAAGTTGTAGACGGTAATGTAGACTGACGAAAAAATGAAAATTAATAATATTTAACGTAAATCACACGTTTTTAAGGAGATCAAATGAAATTTACTAACTAAATGTAAACTTTTAAATTTTTTTAAGCTTGAAAAGTATTTAAAACCCACGGTTCAAGACAATGACATTGTTTATGATACTATTTCATTGTACTTGTGTGAAATAATATAAAAATATTTCATGGATACGTTTATAACCTTAAATATATTTACTGTAGTTTAATAACTCTAGATCTGATATTATATAATTATTTAAATAATTACGTATCTCTCGTCCGTTTATTCCGAAAAATCATTATGTAACCTTTTAAAAAATTAAATTAGTGAATAATTTGGATAAATTTTCTCTTTGCGATATTTCAACAAAATCCACTTACAGTCAGTGTGACAACTTTTAACCTGTCTATGCCGGACAATACAAATCTCTTAATTCCGTTTTAGTAAACTTTGCAATGGAAAACAACAGTTTAATAACTATTAGTCAGACAATCCATAATCAACGGATCATACAA
Source organism: Nezara viridula (assembly GCA_928085145.1). Lineage (NCBI taxonomy): Eukaryota > Metazoa > Arthropoda > Insecta > Hemiptera > Pentatomidae > Nezara > Nezara viridula. The sequence goes on from OV725077.1 coordinate 113,949,290, forward strand.
TCCATAATTAACGAACCTTACAATCCATAATCAGCCGGTGATAAAATAAATAGGACTTATGTTATTTTAATAGTATTTATAATTTTTTAGCTGTAATCTTTTATCTTTAGCTCAGTTAAAAATGCAATTCAAAAATTTTATATAAGCCCAAGATGGATAGAAAATAATTTCTATTCAAAGTTGAGCGATAAGTGAATATTGCGTGTGGAACGCTCCAGAGTTTTTATTTTGATGTTATACAAACCAGGAAATCAAAAATATTTTTCAGTTTTTAACATTAATTATTTTTATATACAAAAAAGGTTTAGAAACGTACCTAAGTTATGGTGGCTGTATTCCTTCCCCAATGCTTAATGTGCACAAATATGTAATGTATTCAATTGTTTTTTTTTTCAAACATTTTATATTTATATTTTAAGTAAATCCATATGAAAAACAAAATTCTACAACTCTAGAAATATATATATTAGTCTATTTTTTACTAGTCTGTATTTAA